>PVJX010031930.1:0-20815 GCA_004027295.1 Dolichotis patagonum | reverse complement strand
TTTGAAGGACAGTTTTGCAGGGTATGTCAGTCTGGGTTGGAAGTGGTTTTCCTTTAGGATCTGAAAGACTTAACTCCATGCTCTTCTTGATTTCATTGTTTGTGTTGAGAAGTCTGCCGTGATTCTGATAGGTTTTCCTTTATAGGTGATCTCTCTTTTCTCTCTAACAGTTTTTAGTATTCTATTCTTATGTTGGATTTCTGGGATGGTGATTATTATGTGTCTGGGTGTAGTTGTATTTTGGTTATGGCTGTTTGGAGTTCTATATGCTTCACTTACCCAGATGTCTGTTTCTCTTCTCATGTTTGGGAAGTTTTCAGCTATTACTTCTGTAAATATCCTCTTGATATCATTTGGGCTGTCCCTTTCTTTTTCATTTATCCCTATTAATCTTATGTTATTTTTCTTTGCATCGTCTTGCAGGTGTTGAATTGTTATTTCCTGATTCTTTGTTATTTTTAAAAGGTCTTGTCTTTCCTGCTCACTGGCTGCAATCTTATCTTCGAGGTCTGAAATTCTGTCTTCACTTTCACTGAGGTGGTTTTTAAAGCTTTCAATAGAATTTTTGATTTCCTGTATATCTCTTTGAATCTGCTTTATGCATTCTGTTTGTTTTTTATATTGTTCTTTCAGGGATTCTATCTGTTTGCTTTGTTCCTCTAATTTTTTAGCTGAGTTTTCACTGGATGTGTTCACTATTTCTTTCACTATTTTTATCAATTCTTCTTTTACCTGGGCAAGTATTTCTGATTTGAATTTCTCCATAGCTTTCCCTATTTGTATATTTATTTCATTTGATATCATTTCAGACATTTCAGGTGTACGGCTTCTTTTTTCTTCTATGTACACGGCTTCTAAGCTTTCTTGGGGAGGGCTAGGGCTTTGAGCCTGCCTTTTGGTCTTTCCTTTTGTCATTTTTCTATATTTCCTTACTTTGAGCGGTGTTCCCTAGCTTTCTCTGCATGTGTGGCGAATTACCTCTTACACCCTCAGTTCCTGGAGGGGCAGTGGCTCCCCCACAGGCTCTTGGCTTCCTCACAGGATCCTAACTCCCCTCTGTGGGCTCCTGGCTCCCTAAGTTGTAAGGTAAATGCTGGGTGTGGTCACCTTGGAGCCTGTGGAATCTCAGGCAGGCCAGGCCACCATGCTTTGTCCCGGGCAGGTCTCCAGGAGGTTCCCTGTGAGTGAAGGGTGGGCCTACAGGTCCCAAAGAGTCAGGCCAGAATGTTCATTTCTGAAAAGTTCTCAGTCCCAAACAGACCTGGCCAAGATGCAAGTCTCCACAATATTCCCAATCCAAACAGCCTGGGCCACTCTGCGGGTCTGAGAGGTTTGGGTCCCAAAGAGACAGGCCACAATGCTGCTTTCTGGGAGACTTCCTGGGGGTGAAGGGCGGGGCTACGGGCCCAAACAGACCTGGCCCAGAGGCCAGTCTCTGGGCAGTTCCCAGTGGATGAAGGGCAGGCCTACCAGTCCCAAACAGTGGCGCCGAGATGCAGGTCTGTGCAGACTTTCAATCCAAACAGCCCGAGCCACTCCGCATGTCCAAGAGGTTCGGGTCCCAAAGAGACAGGCCATGATGCTGGTTTCTGGGATAGCAATCATACTTTCAAAGTCCAGTGCTATGGGGATATAAACAGATCCAAGAACATTTCCCCTGATATTTCTCCTTGATGCCTAAAAGGAAAATAGAAATTATTGCTTAATACACAATAGTAGATAATGTAACATAAACAGAGGGAGAAAACAAGCAGTGCATTAATTAACAAAATAAAGTCTTGTCAGTTTTAGCAAAGTTGAAACATTTTTGTGTTAACATTTGTGACACATTCCACCTGTACCTTATATAGCTTTCTCTGCAGTATTCACTGTTCTCTGCTATATGATATATTTTACCTACTTCATTATTAGTGTCTATCTTCACTACTAGAAGTTAAGCCTTATGAAGACAAGGATTTCTCTTTGGTTTGCTGCTATATTTACCTAGTACAGAGTCTAACATATGTTACTCAATATTCGGTGAATGAATGAATGTTAGTTAAGTTTATAATGAATTGCAGAAAATATTCAACTCCACCATGCTCCATCGTTTTCCTCTCTAGAACATAGAGATGTGAGCATCATCTGTTCTCACAGAGAAAAAGGTGGGTTTCAAAACAAGGCATCCCCAGGTCTTTTAATGAATTGGAGAAGAGCTTCATTGCCAGCATTTGCAATGATAGTGCAAGAAGCAAATAAGAATTGAAATAGTCAGAGATAGAGAAATGTACATGACAATACGTTTCTCTCATAGGTATAACATTTCATGACAATGTTAACGTTAATGACAGAGCTTTACCAAGAGAAGAGATAACACGAAACAAAGTTATCTGAGTTTGACCCAGAGACCAACACCAGCCCTACGGAACAAAGAGCAATCACAGATGAGTGAGAGCTGATGGAAAGAGAACAGACCGGGAATATAGATTCCTTAGCCAGTCATGGCTATGCGTTTTCCTAACTCCTTAACAAAGAATGATTGTAAGTGGTTTCTAATTCAATTTATATATAATTGTGTCAGTTATTTAAGTTGGTTTATATTTGTTAATGGTTTCCTGAATTAAATGGGGTTTATCTTCTAGAGTGATTTCAAGTCTTTGAGTAATTATTTTAATTTTAAGAATATCATCCAGGTGGGGTAGTTCTGAGTGGGGTAGTTACCTGTGTTCTGAGTGGACAGGATGACAAGTGGAACCAGCATGAGAATGAATGTCAAATATGGCCTGTCATTTAAAAAAATAAAAAACAAATGATAATGACATCACTCAGTTCAATGTTGTTGAACTGAATACCTATTAAATGCTTTGAAAATGATTAAGTAATGCATAATTTAAGACAATAACACTCATTGTCCAAATCATCATAAAAAGTTATCATTTGCATAAACAGTAATGACACCTAAGAAATTTTATGTAAACATAAGAATTATATGATATATGATTATATATGATATATATCTTATATATATCATATATATAATATATATGATATATATATCATATATATCTTATGTATCATACTATATATATATATATATAAAGAGAGACATTAGTACACACTAGTTTGTGGTTAAATATTACTTTAAATTGTACATTTCTAAGTGACATGCAATCTAGATTCTCATTTTTTCCCTGAATTCCTTTTAGAATTATTGATTTTGGAAAAAAAATACTTTTTTTTTGCCTTTCTTGACCTTCACTAATTTCTTTGCTAAGTAAATAGTAGTTATTGTATATCAAATAACATAGTAATCTAGCCATATTCTTAAATTTTTTTAATTTTGCACTCAACTGTAGAAATTCCATCTTCACATGGCATAATGTATTAGTTACATTTCTCTCATTGCTGAGACAAAATGCCCAACAACCAAGGTTAAGGAAGGAATGGTTTATTTAGCTCAGTTTGTAGTGGTTTCAGTTCATAATCATCAGGCTCAAAGGCCAAGTGGTGGCAGAAGGGACAAAAAAAATAGCAAAACCAACAAGAGAACAAGAGAGTGCCAGCTTCTGTCCCTTCCTTATACTCTCCGCAGGCTACCCGCCTTACAGTGGGTGTTGCACTACCAACCCCAATCCCAGCACTAGCCAATGAACCAATCACAAACTCCAGATTCAGCTGCCTCTGAAAAGCCCACCCCTTATGAGCACTTGCCACTTTGGGAGGACATTCCAGATACAAACCATAACACATGGTAAGTTATGTAAGAAAGAAGAATATTCAGTAGGAAATGAGTTAAAAATGATTTTTAATTCATGCTTTTCATAAGTATTTTTCAGAAAAATGAAAAACTTAAGTATAACTTCATCTGATTAATTTTTCCAGGTCAATGAAAACTAATCTTCTGAGATTGTTTTTTTGAAGATGATTGAGATTTTAAAATTGTAAGTCCTTTTAATGAAATTTTCCATTTGCAAATAATTTAAAATTTGTTTCTTAGGTGAGAGTTACTCTTTAGCAAGGAGTTCATATTGTAATCTTATTATAGAAACACTGGTAAGGACACAGATTTATTGTTACAGGGGAAAAAATAGGTTACCTAAATTTTAAACTTTGATTTTTCTTCTGAGATTTTTGAGACACACCCAAACTTAAATATTCTCATTTGGAAAACCTTTCCTTTTTGAAACATACAGAGGGGTGACTCCAACATATTCAAACTCCTGAGATCTGCCTCTTCAAACATATTTTGTCAAAAATATTTACATTGTTTGAGCAAAACACAGTGTAAAATAATAGGAATAATGATAGTCTGGATAATCACTTGCAAGAAGCTTATGCTCAAATGAAGGACATGTACCTAAAAGCAGTATATGATGCAACATAGACTATCTGCTTTTGATTCTGTAAAGGGAGATGGTTAATTTGTTGTCTAATAGTCCCTACAGGATTGCTTTGTCCAAAGCATTGTAAAGAATTTCTTGTTTTCTGAACTCTGAAGTGCAACAGTCAATTCTCTTCAGCAGATATGCAAGTACCAACATTTCCAATTTAAATTGGAAATGAAATTGAACTAAGACTAACAGAGTCCATTCTGTATGACATTCATTGATCTTTACAGGAAACAAAGAAGTAGTCTCTACCACAAATTTTCAAACAAGGAAATTTCAGGGTCAGAAAAGTTGAAGAAAATTATTCTAAAGTAAGTGGCAAGTAAAGAATTAGAAATGGGAATCAGGTCTAGACTTGCTTTTATCCCTCAAAACCTTGTTCTTTGGACAGCATCATCTCTGTTCTTGTGGATGCAGACAAAAAAGTCAGAGCAATTTTCAGAAGGATGTGATTTATGCACTAGATAGTTAAGACTGAATGTTGGCTAAAGCAGAAGATTTAAAATGAAAATTAATGACACATAAAGAGAGGAAACAATGAAAAATTTGCATTTTATTTTTTTAGACCACTAGTTAGTAACTACTGATTCTTATCTACACAATCAATTTTGTTTAACCATTTTTCATTTAGTATTGTTTTGAATTAAAACTTTTCTTTTTTATTGTGAAAAAAATATGAGCTACATTTTAAACAAATTTTAAGTCTAGAGTAGAGCACTGCCAACAGCACACATTTTCTAGGCTCTTTTCTTCATTTCTATTTATGACTTTGACAATCAAATATTTGAAATGTTTTCTAGAGTAATGCTGTCTTGAATGTGCTTTAATTACCTTTTTCAGGGTATATTTTTGTGTGGCCTTTTAATTTTGTTAACAGGTATCAGTCAAAGTAGATGCTTTTAAAATTTTTTCTTCCTTTAAAATATTTATATAATTCTTTTTTTCATTGTCTCATATTGCTTACGGACTTTGAAAACAAGTTTGTTTCTAGTTAATGTTTTTGGCTGCTAACTAGCTATTCCTAAGAGTTGCATAGGAAGTTTGGAGATTGTGTATAAATTTGTTATGACACATAAGTGACTTCATGGCTTATGCTCATTGGTACTCCTATTACAGTTGATCTAGTTCTTTTCTGGATGATTACCACCCAGGCAGGTGTTCGTGATGCCTTGTTTCAAAAACTTGATTCTTTCCACAATTCTGGCCATAAACTATGTTGGATGAGAATGTAATTCAATAGTCAGGTTCAATGTTGACCTTATGAGGAAAGAATATTGGTTTCTGTCCAGTTTGGTTTGCAACCATAATCAAGGTAAGAATTGAGGTTGTGGGGCTGGGGATTTAGCTCAGCGGCATAAGCGCCTGCCTTGCAAGCAGGCAGTCGTGAGTTCGATCCCTGGTACCGATTAAAAAAAAAAAAAAAGAATTGAGGTTGTAAACTAAAGTACCATTGCATTAGTAAATATTTAAAATATAATTTCTCAGTATCATGAAGGAATAGAAACTTCCCTTTGTTACCTATATTTTTCATTTCATTTTGGTTTGGATGATTATGGAAACTCCAGACATCAGAATTAGGTCCAAGGCAGGAAAAGGAAAAAAAGATGAACCATTTTTAACAAACAACAGAATTCAGAGAAATCCCTCAATAGACTTTTCTGTATATTTTACTGAATAGTCTGTCCTATAGCCTTCCAGAACTGCAAAGAATGCTTTGAGTATAAATATCAAGATATTCAATTTTATTTGTGACAGAATTAGAGAAAAGAACTTATAAATATTCAAATGAATTGTGACTAATAAACTTCTCTTCTTTCCCAAGATTAGGATTGGAGGAAAAGAAAAAGCAAGACCTGAGATGTCCAATAAACAATATAATGAAGCCCAAATGCAGAAAATGGTCCTGTCAGCTTCATGGGACCACTTTTGATCCTATTGCATAACTTACTTTTGATTAAATTGTTTTTATTTTCTTGAGATTTGAATTCCATAATTACAATTGAGAGTACTTAAGTAATTCTCCCAAAGCATCATTTTAATTAATTCTCTTCTCTTGTGAAGTGTTGTGAGGAAATTTAATTTTACTTAGTCTTCATGAAATACATTAAGAGCTCTAAGAGTAATCTCATAGGAAAGAAAAAACAAACAATAGAGAAGAAAAACTAGCATTTCCTGTCTAAAGTACTTTAGTCTTTAGTAAAAGGTGAAAGATTTATACGGCCTGAAGAGAAACCAAAGTATAGTACTTTAGTCTTATTACATAAATTATTTTGTTTAAACCTCATATGGTCCTATTTAGGAGAGTAATATGTCCCAAATTCAAGGCAAGGAAATTGAGAGTTAGAAACATCAATTGAAACAATATTATACTAACAATAAATGATGGAAGAAGGCTTTATTCTGTCTGCTGTTTCATGTCAGATACCTTCTTGAACTTATACTCATGTTTCTTATGCCTATGTAATGCTTGATTCATTGTGTCAACTGGAGAAGTTTAGATGTTTACCGAAGTGACTCAACAGGGTTCTATGTTTGTAAACATCCTCATCTTCTGCAAGTGGAAGGCATGGAGATGGTGTGGGCAGATAGTCTGAATACAATATAGAAAAAAATACAAAGACAGAATTTGGTACCAGAGAAGTGGCAGTGTTGCCATGACTATACCTGATCAGGTGGTTCAAGGGCCCTTGGGAATGGCTTCTGGGAAGAGTTTGCAAGGTTCAGAGATGTTGCCTGAAAAGGTAGAGCTGGAACTCCTTAGGGTATTCTGTATAGGAGATTCTGGTCAGAGCTCAGAAGACCAGAAGTATAGAAATCCTGACAGTAAAAACCAAATTTGGAAGGTTTCTTCTAAGAAGGACTTTATTGTTTGCTCAACTTCAGATGTTGTGTATTATGTCTTGGCAGAAAGTTTCTTTGCATTTTCTTCTGTACAAAGAGTTTGCCTGAGACTGAGATTAAGAGTCACTGACTAATTAATTCGGCAGAAGAAATTTCAAGACAGTTCAATGTTTAGGCTGTGGCGTGGCTATTGTTGGAGGATTTTAGCCAGATTTATGTTAAGAATCATGAGCAAGGAGCCTGGCAAGGTGATTTAAAATGTCATGAATTTGGCCATAAAGGAAGCTCCAGTAAAGCTGTGCACTGCAAAGATAGAGCTGAGGAGATCTCCTTGCTAAGAAGGAATAGGAGAATATAAAAGTTGACCTCAGCGCATCACAAGAAACAGCAGGTCACCACTCTTTGCAACCTCAAAAGTGCAGAAGTGAAAAACTTTGCTTTGAAGAGAAAGCTGCAGCCCACTGTGTTCTAGAATGGTGGCAGTATAGAAAATTTCTTCCTCAGGACTGGATTTACAGTGCCCAGTGATCCAGGCACTCAACTCCTACATCCAAAAGAGAGGAAAGCTTTACTACTGCTCTAGCTGACAGCAAACCTTGGAATCCTGTATGTGGTATGGTTTTAAGTTCATGCAGAATATAAGAGTTATAGGGTTAAGAAGGCTTCCACCATGATTACAGAAGGCTTAGGGGCCAGGCAGTGTGTCCCAGAGAGGACTGTGTGTAAAGCTATAAATGTGAAGCCAAAGATGCAGTGGAGACCCCAGAAGTTTGAAAAAGCAAGGAATGTGGATCATCTTAGGAAAGCTGCAAGACGTGAGAAAAGCAGGCCTAAGAGAGAAACCATGGGAGCTGTAACCACCAGAAGTGCTGTAGAGATGGAGACATTCAAGCCCTTTGGAGCTCACAATTTGCCACAGATTGCCTCAAATGGTGCACATGGAACCATAGGACATAATGTTTGCACTTCTGGGGTTTGAATTTACTTTTGTTCCAATGCTAAGTACTCCCATGTTTGTAAATTTTGGAATGAAAATGTTGATTCAATGATTTATGTCATTGAATGTTGGAAGTGTTTAAATTTTCACTTGTTATAGGGGCTTTTAGCTAAGACTTTGCCTTACATCTTGGAGGAGACTTGGGACTTGGACTTTCCAGAAATGCTGAAACCATTAGGAATTTGACAACACTTGCAGATGAACTAAATGCCTTTTGCATAATGGGATGTACCTGAGTCTTTGGGAGGTCAGGTTGAGAAGGTCATGGTTCTAAGTTAATATAATGTTGCCAGAGTTACCAGTGGTCCTTAAGGATTGTTAAACTTGTGTTATAATTCAAGTTGTGAAATGTTAAGAAAAAATCATGTCTTTGTATCTGGAAACCAATGTAAATAAATGTATCTAGTTCTCAAATTGATAAAGTGTGAATTGTGGTGGCTGATGTGTTTTATCAACTTGAGAAGTTTAACTAAGTGGCTCAGCAGGGAGCCAGGGTCCTTACTTTGTAAACATCTTCAGCTTGTGTAAGAGGAGGGCATGGAGATGGTGTAGGTGAATGTCTTGCATACAATATAAGGAGTGAGACAGTATGAAGGTTGTGTGCAGGCTACAACCTTTCCTGTGTGCTGTTATGTGCCTTTTCAAAGTGCCTAGACGATATTAGATACCCAATAAGTATCACATTTATTCTGTAAAAGTGAACTGAATATTCCCAGGTATTTGTAAACATCTCTTCCAATATTTAGATTACACCAGAAAAAAATATGATTGGTTTATCTTTAAACTTATTATTTTGTGATAATTTTTATAATGCATAGTTCTGCCTTAGTTATTATTTGGTACGATACTGTATAGGGAAAATATCGTTGCTGATACTAGCAGTCAACTCTAGCACATTGACAATTTTGAGTAGGAGATTTGTGACAAATTCTGTCTCATATCCCTACTTAGCATTCACACACTGCCAACAGTAGGCATTAAGAAATTTAATTTTTAAAGAACTCAATTCTGACACCAGAAATGCTTGGAAATTAGATTAGATTGGCAAAGATAATGTTGGCTGGCCCACTTCTTTTAAAAAAAAATCTAGTCACACTTTTCATTCAGAAATGACAGAATAGATTTAGCAAATGAGCATTTTGAAAGCATTCATTCCAGATATAGCTAGCTCAGTGGTTTTGGAGATGTAAGATAAAGAGCTACTGAGGAGAAAAGGGAGTCTTTCTGAACAAGATGAAGGAACAAAAAAGTAACAAACTAACAGAGGTAAGGGGTCAGTGCCCTAAAGAAGAACCAAAGGTGGGCTGAGAATTCCTCATGAAGCAAAGTTGTGAAAATAGAACATCTGTGTTCTGACAGTTGCAGGAAAAGTAATGAGGACACATTTGAAGAAAAGCAAATGATAAATTTAGAAATTCCTTATTTTAAAGTTTTCTTTTTCTCTAACCTTCCAAGTAAAATTACTAACAATAAATAAAGATTGGATGACTAGAGGTAAAAATTGATAGCAGTTATTTGTATACTAGTTATTAGGGTATTCTCAGTATAGTATAGTATAAATGCTTCTTTTAATTCTTCACTCACTATGTTCAATATTTTCTTTAGAGCCCTTTATACATATAATGCAGTAAGTAAATTGATGAAGTCAGTGTACCTTGATTCAGAGTAGGTGACAGCTCAGCCCTCACCAGGGAGACTTTGGACTTGAACCCTAGTTGAAATCCTTCTTTTTTTTCCCAAAGAAGTACTGAATTTATTTGACTAGGACAATATCCACAGTAGACTCCCTAGTGAGAGAGAACATGACATTCACTACAACTGAGAAATAACCTTTGCTTTCCATGGAACGAATGCAAATTTAGCAGCTGCTGCCACACTTGTTGCCATGCTCTTTAGAAGGCAAGTTTCTGGCATACTTTCTCCTTTAGTTTCTCTATTGCCTTTTTGGGTGAATAAAACAGAGCTAGTGCAAATTAGTGTCAGATGATGACATTTGTGCGACTAGATCCTACTCCAACATCAGCTGGCCAGTAATATGACTCTGGCATTGGCAAAAAGATGAAAAAACAATCCCTGCTTAAAAGGATTTATTGAAAAACTGCTTTGCATTCCTTTTAAAAAATCATGAAAACTGACAAGGAATTAATATTATAAAGAAAAAATCATATAACTTAAAATTATATTTGTTTGGAATGTTGTTCAAGATACAAATCTGAAGAGATTTCAGCAGAAGAAAAAGCGTGAAAATGTCTTTAATGTCAAATTCAAGACAAGATACAAATTAATAATTTTTTATAAGATGTTCCTCCTGCTTTTCATTTATGCTGTCCAAGGTACTAAATATTTTTTCTTATTGGATTTAGGCTTCACCAGTTACAGTAGTTATTGAATTCTGGAAAACCATTCCACATAATATGCTAACACTGGAATAACATTTTTAAAATTCAAGGTTTTGTCTTTCATTTATTTACTCAAATTGTACTTGAGAGTCAACCACAAGCTTTACACTCTTCCTGACATGATTAGGTAGTTAATGACTTCAGAGTGAACAGAAGATAAAAAGACACATGCAGGGATATATCACTATTGTCAATACAGTCAGTTTACTAACAGATATAGCAAAAGAGCATTAAGAGACACTTGGTAATGAATGGTTATCAATGATTAGGGCAAACATTTTGGAGAAGCAAATTTTGAGCTAAGTATGAAATGGAAGTTGGTATCTGAGAGAGAGAAAGCATGAGAGAGAGAGAGACAGAGAGAAACAGAGAGACAGAGAATCAGAAAGAAGAGAGAAAAGAGAGAATTAGAAAGGAGAGAGAGAGAAAGAGAGAGACAGAGAGAGAATTAAAAAGGAGAGAGAAGAGAGAATGAGAAAGGTTGTTTTGAGGATGAGACCCAAGTCTAAAGACAAGTCATTTGTTTCACATACACATTCTTGTATGCATACACCATGTCTTTAATATACTTATGATTTGACTGAAACTAGTTATATGATGTCCAGGATAAAATTTTCCACTCATTTCTTTGTGTCACTGCTTTAAAAAGTTTTGTATTTTGTAATTTTTAAGGTACTAGTACTTTAGTTTTTTAGTATTTTGTATTAGTACTTTTGTGTTTAAGATTTGCCTGGAATCCATCATATTTGTTCCTGTTGTTCTGTCATTTTACATTTTATAATGAGTATTGAAAAGATCTAGTTGAGACATGTTAACAAAAAATGTATTTTCTGTCTTTAAAATTTAAATTCACAGTATATATTTTAAGCATAGGTGCCAATATGAATATAAAAGGTTAACCAAAAGAGCCATTTTTTCTCCTAAGTAATTTCTTAGGAATAAACTGGAACAAGAGATGTGATAGAACAATAAAGAAAAGCAAAAATGCTTTGTTTAAATTTTGTTAGAATTTTCTGAATCATGGAGATACATTTTGCTATTTAGATTACTGCCATTTGTGCCCATTTTACTAAGATTATATAACAAAAACATTTGTGAGTGATAATCTGTAAATTACCTTCACATTTGTTTTCCTTTATTTGCTTTCATTTTCATTTGCCACTCTTCTCTTCTGGCCCATCTCACCTCATACTTCATCCCTACCCATTCCATTTGTTTTCTTCCAAATCTACCTATATTGTCTCTCAAGAAATGACTTGTCTTCCATTTCAATTTCCCTGAGTGTTCTCTTCTCCTTTCCATTTTATGCTAGCTACATGCTAACATGTGCAAGATGCTATTTTAAATGTTTATCATACAAGAACTTATTCAAAGCAACCTTATTAGGTAGATGTCTTACTTTCTTGTTGCTGGAACAAAGTATCTGACACCCACAAATTAGAGGAGGAAAGGTTTATTTTAGTTCTTAGTTTGTAAACGTTTCAGTCCGTAAGCAGCTGGCTCCAAACCAAGGTTGGTGTGTCAGAGGGGTGTGGCAGAGAACAGAGAGTTCATGGCAAGGCAGGCAGGAAGCAGCAGTCTTCCTTTCGGTTTCCCTTTTTATTCCAGCCCAGATACAATAGCCCTCCCCACTCAGAATGAATGTTTCCTCTTCAGTGCATCCATCACCCACACCCAATACTATGCTAACACCAATCAGTGGACAGATCCATTATCACACTCTGGTGACTCAGTCATTCCCAAAAGCCCAAACTATGAGCACATGAAGATTTGGGGGGGATCTAGATATAAACCATAATAGTAGATGTGACATTAAAGATAAATAAGCTAAGGCACAAATAAATGAATTTACAAAGCCGGGAATCCTGTAAGTAGCAGACTCAAATTTGGAAGTCAAGCTGTTGAGGTTAGGATCTTGACTTTTCCTGTGATGACCAGACTTTCTTTGTTTTGTGATTTCCTGGCTGTGAGGACATGTGCCAGTCTTTGGATTTGTTTTAACTCTATATTTGTGTTCAATATTCTGAATAAATTATTCTATAAAACCCGAACCTTACAATATGTGTAGTGCTTGTGAAATGATTGGATTGGCATAGACTGGTGACTTATCTCCAGAATCATATTTAGTCCTTTCATGTGACTTATGTACTATTTTGTCAGCAATGAAAAAGGAAACAAATATTTAGAAATTACTTTGCATAGGAACAAATAACTTGCAAATGATGGATCTTGAATTTATACTTATATTTAGTTGATGTCTAAGTTTTACTTAACCTTTGGTCTACAGAACTGTGCTTAAAGTCATAGGGGCTATTCTGAGGAGGATTAATGGCAATTTCTCTTTTAGAGTAATACATTTTTTAATTTAAACATTCATCATATATTTTGATCACCTTTTGTATACCAATATATAAATTTTTGTCATGTAGAAAAACACATTCAGGGCAAGAGAGCTCCTATAACTTTCACACCAATTTTCCTTTATTTCTTGCACATTCAATGTTTATTTCTATTTCTCTTCTTTTCTGTGATTTACTATGGTTTACTAATATGTTCAGGTCTACCTGAGATATAAAGACAAATATATATAAAATATCCTTTAATTATGCTTTACTGCAGTGTTCTTTTGTCCTATTTTTAATTACCAAATATTTGGAAAGTATACTAACTACCTTCATATTGTTATCCACATACTCTAATTTCCACTGAAGATTTGGCTTCCACTGCAACTGCTCTGTTAATATTTAAGATGACTCTCCACTTTTGAAAGACTCTTCAAACCACTGTTACATGCTGTTAGGTTTCTCTTTTATGAGTGCACATGGAATTACAAGGTTTCCCCAGTACAGAACTCTCAGAACAGCTTCTATCCTGAAGGCTATGGTTTCTTTCATAAGGGAATACATGAAAGGACAATCATTGTTCATGTTTCCATCTTTTACTTTTAGAACTCCAGGGTTAGATGCAGTAATTCATTAAATTTACAAGAATATCTATGGTTTACAGTACAATTTTCTAATCTGTTTTGTGATACATTATTGATTTTTAATCTTGTCAGTATTCTTAGATACTCAATTTTTCATTCTCTGTGCATAATCCTATGAGCTTCATTCTTTTGGTGTGTGTCTAACTTCTAAAATAGAAGCACTCAAAAACCTTTCACTACCTGACTTTCCTCCATCCTCCAACACAGTCCAGAAATGTTACTCAGTTGAGACTTGAAAATAAGCTTGGTGTTCAGAGACAGAAAGAAAATCAGCTGAGTTACAATCACTTAACCATTTGTTTTTCAGAATGCTCTTCTTCAGGAAAATTACGATTTCTAGTGTTACCCACATTTAGACATACGTACTTTAAGCTTTATTTATCAGGCTGCTCATTATAGGTCCTGTTATCATGTGTATGTATCACCAGCATTAAGTCTCACAACAAATATTTGCAGATTTTTCTTTTAAGGAAACCAAGGTGGAGGAACCTAAACAATTTATTCAGTATTACATTCTGTGGAATGTAGCTTCCATGATATCCTGCTTAGGTATGGTTCCACCATGGTGGTCACTATGGTGAAAAAATGGAAGAAACGAAATGAAAGTAGAATGTATTAATGAGAACTTAAAATGTTACCTTGAAAACAATTGCATAAGTCATCACAATTCCAAATAGCTGCCTCTAGATACCATCTCCCTGATTTTTCCATAACTATGACATTATTTATCACCCAGTTGCCTTTTAGTTCTCCTCCATAATTTTCGCCATTCTGTCACCAAGTTCTTTAGATTTAGTACCTCCTTCTCCACATTTATCTGCTGAAAGCCACCCCATGGAATAGAGCTGTGCTTGTGTCCCACTAGTATGATTGCAATACTGCATTGTCATCACTATTTGTAATCTTTGTATGATCAAATTATCTCAAACTATGTTTATCCTTCCTGATTGCTTTACTCATGCCAATTCTCTGATTAGAATTCTTCATTATATATGAGGTAATATGCAAACATTTTCCCTGGTATGCAAATTTCTTTGTGATCTGATTGTGCTCCACAAATTAACTCATTCTCTACTCTCTTCAATGGAAGAATCCCAACAAACACAACTATTCATGATTCTACAAAGAGATCTTGCAGTTTTCCATCCTTCTGTTTTTTCTGAGCCAGTTTTTTTTTCTTTACTCACCCATATGTTTCCTTCAAGTTCAGTTCTCAAATATAATCTTTTCTGGGAAGGTGTCACTCTCTCCCTTCTCCTCACATCTGGCCACAGTGACTTTGTCTATTCATTTGAACTCACCTATTCTCTATCCATTGCCAGCCTAATCATGTGAATCCTCTGTTTCAATGTTAATGGGTAACTGCTTCATCATTTCCCTTCACAAAAGATAGTGAAATGACAAGTTACACGTGTTTGCATCTCACTTGGATGATTGCAGTATCATCTCCATTATTTCTAATCTGTACCAGCAAAACTGGCATATGAAAAACAAAACCACATACTTCCTATGAAAATTAGAAATGTCATCTTAGATGCAACACAACTGTAAACACCTATGGTTAGTGGAAATGCACAAATTAAAAGTAAAATGTTTAAGAAAACAAAATCTAGAAAATTTTAGTTTAGTTTAATCTCTCTGTGTAATTTGCTACATTAGATTATTTTTATATATTTTTGATTCAGCAAATTAGCATAAGTTACAGAAATTTATTTGATGCATTTGCAATCAGTCAACAGGATTCACTTCAGAGAAGTGCAGGTGATTTGAAATATAATCTATTATATTCATATTTCATGAGTACTTTATCAATGAATACAAAGCAGTGATATAGTCTCTAAATCATGCCTTCTCATTTATTCATAAAAAAGACAGTCACATATTGTTAAACTGGAAAGTCATAAAGCAATGTAGATATACTTAGAGATTATTAACATAATGGATTTCCTTCATTTGGTGTTAATAGGGTTCCTGAGTTTTTGAATGCCTCTTCTGTTTCCCATTTATACAATAGTCTAGAGAGGTGTTATTAACTACCTCACCAAAATGAGAAAATGCAAATTAAAACTTTGAAATACTCTTAAGTCTATATTTAAATGAACATTTCGTGACCCCAATGCTTAGTGCCTTATTCAAACCATTTGACTACAGTCTCAACGAACATGCTCATAAATGTTGGCTATAGAGAGGGCTTTGCTTTGTCACTATATTTGTACTGAATGATAGGATCTGTTTCAGACAAATAAATGTGGACTTCAATAGTTTAGAGATTTTAATGTAAAATATTCTTTGAGTTTAAAAGGGAATAATTTAACGAGCAATAAAATTATCAATTTTTATCCCATTTTCTACCTTGGTCAACTTCATATTAATTCATTTCTTTTATATTAATTCAAATTATTTTAAGATATATTATTAATCATTTAAAGACAATTTTTCCTTTTTTAAATGATTTTTGTCTTTGTCTACTCCTGAAGCAACAAATAATTGAATAGGTAGGTTAAAAAATATAAGATTCATTATCATGAATTAGCATGAAATAATTCATTATCATGAATTAGCATAAGACTCTTAACACTAGTCACTTATGTTTATTATGAGATTATTTCTAGTCATGATAAAAGGAGTAGAAATCTAGCTGCATTTAAAGTGTAAAATTTTATTTAATCTGGGGATATATTTTATTTATAAAACTACCATAAGAAATAAGCTTCCTTCCATTGTATCTTATAAGTTTTTTCCTAATGGGAAGGTAGAAGGAAAATGAGAATGAAGGTCAGTATAAAGTTAATTAAAAGAAAGCAAGAGATGGGAGCAAGTTGGAAACAGAGTGGTGAAGAAGATATGTGGGAAAGCGCAGTGAGGGCCAGGGGGCGAAGACGCTGCGGAAGACAGCCTGGCTAAGTGTTTTGTGTTCCTGAGCTCAGAACTCACCTGGAAATTTTGTTGAAAAATGCAGGTTCTGATTCAGTAGGTCTGGAGTGGAACCTGAGCTTCTGCATTTTGAAATAATTTTCCTGGTGATACAGGAAGCTCCTCATCTGAGACCATGTTTTGAGAAACAAGAATTAGAGGCCAGGAATAACAGACAGGAGCATTACTAATCCAAACATCGCTACTGGGGCCATGAATGCCTCTTGTACATGTTACAAGGTGTTAAGGCTAATGAACTGGAGCAATTCATCACTGGTGCTTTGCTAGAAGTTGCAGTTTGTTCACACTCACACCAGGACTCTTATTGTTGGATCAGACCACTTTTTATTTATTTCACCTCCAAAATGTAATGAAAACTTCCTTCATACAAGATCCGTCTTGATTTCCTGATTCACCCACCATGTGCTGCACTGTCTCAGTTTCAAGTGGCACTTTGCTTGCAGTTCTGAGAGTGCCATCAACTGCAGTAGGCTGGATTGCAGGCTCACCCTGTTATTTTCTATGTTGGATGAGAAGAACAAAATGATAACTGCTTCCTGAAAGACTAGCATTCAGTAATTTGAGTATAGGCTCTCGAGCACTGCAACTTACTCTTGGAATAGTGTTCCACTCTTACTCTTTCTAAAGGGTTACATTCCGCCGAAGCTAAAACTGTGTTTAGGAGTGAGGAAATCTTGCATTTGGTTCTTCCTATGTGATGGTGGTTTTTTTTCCCATCAGTTTTTGCAAATCAAGAAAAGTGAAAATGCTGACTTTGAAAATTTACAAGCTGAAGTTGAGTTGGTAGTTTATATCAAGTTAAACAGTATTTGATACTGAGGTATCTAAATTTTTCCTTTTCCAGTTTATGCTTAAGGACAGAGAAATGCGAAGATGCAGATCAAATGGAAGAGAAATACAAAAACAAAAGACACAATCAAAACATAGGCAAGAGCTCAAGCTTGGTGCCTCAAAAACAAACAAACAAACAAACAAACAAAGCAAAACTAAACAACAGCAAAAACAAGCAAATAGAGTTAATGAAAACTCTTTTCAAAATAAAATAAAAAGTACCAGAGTCAGAATACTATAAATCTTAAGAACTTTGTCACATAGAAAAGCTATAAAATGTACTTTCTGCATCTATGCCAGGGAAAGGTAATTACAGGTATCACATTTAGAAGTAGATGTAATGCAGGTAACATGGTGCATTCTTCCAAGTTGAATGCAGTATTAGCTTCAAGAGTGACAGGTTCAAATGAAGGATATGTGAGGAAGTTCTCTAGTGTGATTAAATTCACTTTAAATTTGCTTTGATTAATAATAACATAAAATACATTTGCTTTAATTAGAGATCATTAAAATATGGTAATTAGAAATTGGGTTGTTTTTAATACTTGATTCATGTATTCCTTTGCATCAATAGTTTCTGTGTGAGTAGAAAATCATAGAGGCATGTTACTTTGCTCATTCAGAAATTAGACTATTTGAACCATATGTTTGCAATAATCACAGGACTATTGCCTGCCTAAGGTACAAAAGAAAACAAACAATCTTTTGGAAATACCTTTTTGATTACATATCCACATAGAAATTCATAAAACTCTTGACAGTTTTTTACTGATGTTTACAAAGAAATAAGGATAGTAAGATATGTAAACAACCTGTGTGATTCAACAGATGAATGAAATTAAATATATATATCAGCCAAGGTTTACAGGGGAATAGGTTTAATACAGGACACATAATTTATAGAACTATTTTATAATATTCAGCTGAAAGGTAAAATGTAAAAGAGTGTGGGACATCTGTCCACACGCTAGAGACCCAAAGAAAGCATCTGAGGACATGGATCCCACAGCAATGTCCTGAATGAGTCCAGATGAAGACCTATTGCTCCCCACAAGTCCATCAGGAGGCCTAAAGCCCACAACAATGTCTCAAGCAAGTTTATATTAAGGATCTGAACTGAGAAGGATCAAAAATCAGTGGTGGAAGCTAGGAAATCTGTGCCAGTGGGATGAGCAATCTGTGCCAGCAGGCAGAGGGAATCTACACTGGAGCCAGGAAGTGACACTCAAGATAAGGACCAGAGTTCCTCTAAAGAGAACCACAGCCATTACCAGGGTCAAACTCCTTGGATGATGAAAACTGGATGGAACTGGATGGAAATCCAGTGTGACAAGCTTCTCCAGGAAAATCGCCAGCATAGCATGTTCCCTCCCAGTTCTCCTTTCATGCTGTTGGCAGCAATCCTCCCACAGTGCTGGATGGGTCTTCCACATCCAGGACCATGCTGATTCAGCTCAGCTGGGGGTCACAAGTTGACCATTAGTTAACCCATAATTGCATGTGGAACATTATTTGGCCTAAAAAAGAGATCCTGTCATTTGCAATAACATGATAAACATAGAGAAATTATAAGTGAAATAGACAGACATATACATACTACATAATCTCTCATATATGTGAGATCTAAAAATATTGAATACATAGAGAGCTCAGCTGTAGAGTTTGGATGAGGGAGAAATGGAATATGTAAGACCATGAATTTAAAATTAAAGAAAGATAGGATTAATAAATCTAACAATCTAATATGAAATGTGGAGAGAACAGTTAATAATATTGTACTACATAGTGGCAATTTGTCAAGAAAGTAGGTTTTAGATTATTTTTTACCATCAAAAAAGAAAGCAATTAGATGATATATTGGATATATTAATTTGTGTGACTATGATAATTAATTTGCTATATATATGAATATTAAGGTAAGTATACAAAAATGTGTTGCAGCCTTCACCCTTAGGGAACCTCCTGGAGACCAGCAGCTCAGACTGACTGTTTGGGACCAGGAACCTCCCAGAGACCGGCAGCTTGGCCTGGTGTGTTTGGGACTGGGAGCTTGGCAGAGACCAGCAGCTCTGCCTGTGCTGTTTGGGTCTGGTAGGCCTGCTCTTCACCCATAAGGAACCTCTCGGAGACTGGCGTCTTGGCCTGGTCGGTTTGGGACTGGGAACATTGCACAGACCAGTGGCAGAGGGCCTGAGGTGACTGGGACTGCTGCTGCTGGCCCCCCACCCCCTTCTCCAGGAGCATCTAGGAAGCCTGCCACAGGACTGAGCTGACTGGGACCACATCTGCTGGATGCACCCTTCCACTGGGAACATTGGACTACAGTGGACTACCATACTGGCTTGATGAGAGGTTCAGAAACCCCTATCCCAAACAGAAGACCTCATCAGGCTTCAGTCAGTGTGGCACCATAGGAGGAATTCAGGAGACAGGATCCCTTCTTCATTGTGGTACTCAGCAATTGACAAGCATCAACCACACAGTAGAACCCTGAAACACACACTACAGAAACTTGTGACTGTTGGAATAGAAAGACCAGAAATTTTTCAAAAAGGTGAAAATGCCTAAATGAAAAGGCAAAATGGAATCCCGAACATCTAGTCGATCAGGAGCAAGTGCAGGTGGTAATAAAATAGAGGACCTCAAAATTCATACACCAGAAATCTCTGAAAAGATAGCAAATGAAGTAAAGAAACAAATCCATGAGGCTATAGAGGAAATCAAATTAGAAATTATGTCTTATGTAAAGACAAAAGTAACAACCTTAGTAAATGAGCTGCTCAACATAGCTACTGAAGAAATAGATAAGAAACTACAGGAGCATGGGAAATTGATTGAAACTTTGAATTAACAATACAGAAGACAAGTAGAATCTATGAAACAAATTGAAAGTGATATGCAAGAAACAAAAAAATTGCATTGAAAGCCTGCAAAGCCATTTAAATGAAGCTGAGGATAGAATTTCAGACCTTGAGGACAGGATGGTAGATAGTGATCGTGAAAGGGTAGAACTTATAAAGACAACAAAGCAGCATGAAATGACAGTCTGATAGCTACAAGATGATTTCAGGAGAAACAATGTTAGAGTAATAGGCATTAGTGAGGAGACAATGCAAAGGATATAGCTAAGCAGTTCACAGAAATAATGGCAGAAAATTTCCCATACATGGGGGGGAAATCGGATATACAAATAAGTGAGGCATATAGAATGCCACACAGTCACAACCAGCATAAACCTACACCCAGACATATAATTATTAGGATCTCAGACATATAGCATAAAAACAGAATACTAAAAGCTGTTAGAGAAAAGACACAACTCACCTATCAAGGAAAGCCTATTAAAATCACAGCAGACTTCTCAGCACAAACCTGCAGGTTAAGATGAGCTTGGAGTGAAGTATCTCAAGCCCTAAAAGAAAACAACTTTCAACCCAGACTGACATACCCAGCAAAACTG
>PVJX010031929.1:0-20808 GCA_004027295.1 Dolichotis patagonum | reverse complement strand
TCATTAAATCATCACCATTTTGTTGAATCTAATAATCATTCCTGGTCCTTTAGCCACCTTAACCTAGCATTTCATGAAACTGATTATGACATCCTCTAAGCACTTTCTTGTGACTTCTAGGACACTTGGTTATTACTATGTTGTCCTCATATCTTCCTCAGGTTTCTTTGCTAGCTTTCCCAATTCTCAATTTCACATATAGGAGTTTCCTATAGCTTTTCTTTCTGAGATAGTCTTCCTCTATTTTATTTCCCTTGTTGATTGTATCTATTCCTATAGATTTACTTAACACCATCTGCATGTTAATGTTTCCTAAATTAATGTCCCCAGTTTCTCAAACCCACATCCCTAACTATCTCCCTCATAGCTTCAATAGGATACTTACTAGATGTCTAACAATTAACACTCCAAACTTGGCTTCCAATATCTTTCCAAAATCAGTGCCTCCTGCACTCTTCCCATAGTCATTTAATAACACTCCATTCTTACATTACAAGGCCAAAAAAATACTTCATTCTATTTAAATAACAACACTTCATTCTATTTGATAACAAACACTTCATTCTATTAAATAATTTTTTGCCTCCACACCCCAGGTCCATTTTGTCTGAAATTTCTTTTTAAAGAAACTTACATTTATATCCAGAGTTTTTGCCATTTTTTACATCTTATTATCCGCTTCATCCAAGCTACCATAATTTCTAACCTGGTTTACTTCAATAGCCTCCTATTTAACTTCTTCCAGCAAGGACTTCATTCTTGCTTTTCATCTGTTCAAAATGTCTGATCCTAAATATCTTCTTAGATTACTCCCATCAATCATATGTAATAAATACATATATGTAAGTCACACATAAATAATATTATCTACCACAAATGATTGCATTGTGGACTGCTTAACTTTTAGAGTATCCGGTTCACCACACAAAACTTTATGCCTTGGGCTATATTCCAGACCTCAGAGGCTACGGGTGCCCCTGACTTACCATAGAGCTAGCAGTCCTAGGTCTCAGATCACAAGGGGTATGGTATGCAATCTGCTTATGAGGCTTCAAGCCCTGTCTCCTCCACACTGACAAAAACCTCACACCAAAGCATTTGCCAGTTACACCAGAGGATGACTAGGACATGAAAAGCCCTCTTATCCTCATTGAGTTCTACTTGGAAAGATGATGTCATAAGACACTTAGAGCCTTAAAAAGATAATATGCCTTTTCAGGGAATTCATTTAGTAAGGAGTGCAAAAAATAGACTCTCAAAAAGCTTACATAGTGTTTTCTATTTCTCTCATAATCTTGTACAGAACCATAGAAGATATCTCGGATATGAAAAAGAAACAATCAATCTAGTTCAGAGCACTAAGTGGAGTTACAGGAGGAAGGAGTTATTTCCTTATCTGTAAGAATCATATTAGGACTGCTTTTGCTTTCAACAATAATGTTAACATGCTAATATAAATGCATCTTGTCTTCAAGCTTGAGATTTCATGTCATAGTAACAGAGGTGTAGGCAGTGTTTGTAATTATGTAAAATTGTATGGTTGGAAGTAGAAAGAACTGAAGCAGACTTCACCAACAACATAAAAAAGGAGAGAGCTCAGAAAGAACATGCTAGCAATCATTTAAATCTCTTATGACATATGCTATTTCACACACTGAGACTCAGGACCCTACTGAGGACATGGGTTATTAATGTCATGGGAAAGAAACCTCATAATTTTGTTTTGAATTTTTAAAAAATGCTATGTAACTAAATTTTGAAGATGTCATTTTAAATGATAACACTGAATTTAAGAAATAGCTAACCCTAAAATTTGCTTTCTGAAACAAATAATTTTCTGAAAGTAATTCATAATGTATCTCCTAAATTATTTTCCTTTGCAATAAGCTTGTTCACATATTGAATTATGCTTTCCACACTTAAACTGAAGTTGTTGCCTAAGAATAATATGTCACTAGATGAATAAATAGTATTTTATTATATTGTACATGCACACACTTTTATATATGCATATAAGTATCTACATAGATAAATGTATTTATCCTGTGTGGATATGTAGAAATATTAATACTTAAGATTTTCCAGCTACTGACTGATATAAACAAAACTTTGGTCCTCTTTGTCTTGGTACCCCAACATTCATAATAGATCCTAGAACATAGTGAATGACCCATAAAGCTCTTCTGTTGATCTGCAGGCTACATTTATACATAGAGTAGCATTTGTAAATTTAACAGATTCAAGTAATAAATCTGCTAATTAAATAAGGTAAACTACAACACCAATCACATCAAAGAGTAAAGATTTATATTATTTTAAAAACAAAAGAGAAATTTGTCTCAAAGAAAAAAGGTAACCAAATAAATACCTGGGGTCAATGCTCCATGGATAAGCAGTGGACTAGCCTAGCATCACTAGTTCCAAAAAACCAGTAGCTATGGTAAACTACAAGATCAGTATGGGGATTTATGCCAAAAGTGACTACTTCCACAACATAGGCTGCAATTGGAGTAGAAATTCAAGGCAGCCAACTCCAACATCTTCCTACATCACCAGAGTGTTTAATTTGGTGCCATTAGTAGAATTTGATAGTTAAGACTGAGCCACAGAGCAACAACAAAACAACTTCACTTCAGGACTCCCAGTATTGCCTTCACATAATGACTGGTGAGAAGCAACCGAGGGGAACAGGTTTAGAGATAGTAGAGGCTAGACAAAAGCTCTCTGAGAACTTTAAACTCAGACCAAGAAGGACACGGGGCACACCCTCCATGGGAAGACACCCAGCCTGGCTTAATGTGGCTTTAAGAGGTGGCTGGACTTGAAAATGCTGGCATTACGTGCAGCTCTCTGCTTGAACACTCACCCTGCTGCCAAATCCAGCACGTAACAAAACTCTGACTGCTTTCCCCATGTGTCAACATGAGCACAGCCATGCCTTAGATTGGGCAGTTGCCACAGCCCAGAGTGAGCAGACAGAGGGGCTTCTGAAATAGGAGGGCAGCTCACAAAACCAAAGGCTATAAAGTTAGACAAAGCAAATTCTGACTTGCTAAACTTCAAAACTTTAGGTCCCAGAAAGAAAATCACTGATTCAAAATTACAGAAGAATTTTTTTTTGCTTTGTTTCTTCTTTTGTTTTCATTGGTGTTTTCTAGATTGAGATTTTTACCTTTCTTGTTTGTTCTTTTAGCTTTTTGTTTTTTATTATTTATTTTTTCTTTTTTACTTTTCCTTCTTCCTCTCATTCTTAGTGTTTCCTTTTATCTAATTCTATTAATTTTTGCTCCTTAATAGAGCCCATCATCTCAATTTTCTCTCATCTTTCTCATCTTCCATTGATTAATTTTTCAAGTTTTCCTCCCTCCAGTCTTCCATTCTCCACCCCTTCCATCATTATTAGTATAAATTAAGTTTTATGTATCTTCAGATAGTTAATTGTATGCTATTACTGTTTTTTCTATTAGTGGAGATATAGTTATGGCATTTAGTAAATTTTACTATCCACCATATTTGGTTTTTCTTAGTGTTCATACTATAATTGCAGTTGTCTTTTCTATGGTTAAGAATCATACATTATTGCTTTTCATAGGAGGTCAATATCCAGTTTGTCACTGACATCATTATTGTTGCTGATTTAGTTGATATCGCCAGGGAGACATGGTTGTTGTGCTTAATGTTTTCTCTGAATGATAATATCTGTGTCATTGTTGTATAATGTACAGTATTGCAGTTCATTTTCAGGGAACTGGATATTGGATCAATTACAATATATCCTCTTCTCTCAAATTAACAAAAGTGATTGGCTCTTGGGAAAGAGGCAAAGCCATGCCCAGAGTACATGGAAGAATTGTAGCTACTAAGTGAAGCAGTCTCTATTCAATAACAAACTCTTTCCAGTGCAACAGCCTCCAAAAATCAGCACAAACAACAATAGTATAAACACAACAAGAAATGACAAAAAACACCTGTACTTACCCCCACTTTTCCCAAAGTTGAACCCTGAGACACTAAGGGGAAGAAATCAAAATCCATACAGCTTAATTATTCAAAACAAAAAGGAAATTTTTATTTAAAAAAGATAAATAATATGTACTGTGTGAGCTCAAAGGAGATATAACTAAATAGATAATGGACTTAACAAGCAAAGCAATCATTGAGTGTACAAAAGACACTAATAAGAATCTA
Organism: Dolichotis patagonum; assembly: GCA_004027295.1. Lineage (NCBI taxonomy): Eukaryota > Metazoa > Chordata > Mammalia > Rodentia > Caviidae > Dolichotis > Dolichotis patagonum. The sequence goes on along the minus strand of PVJX010031929.1, from coordinate 16,620 downwards.
GGTGAACTAATCATAACATGCAAAATATCAATAACCAGTTTAGCAAAGAACTGGATTCCATGCAAAGGTACCAATCACAACTCTTGTACTAAAAACTTTACTGAAAGTATTGGTGGAGATTTGACAATGTGAGGACAGAATGTCAGAGTTAGAAACTAAGACTGATTTTGGTAAGCAAATATCTTGAAAATAGCAAAAGAACTTGAAAAACGGATCCAATACCCACTGAAATGCATAAAGAAAACTAACGTAAGATTAATTGAAGTAGAGAAAAATCAGACGACAGTACAAGTACTATAAAATTTTTTTACAGAAATAATAGCAGAAATTTTATCCCAAATACGAAGGAAATTAGATAGATAGATCAATGACAGATACATAGATGGATAGATATACAGATGTAGATGGATAGATGGAAGCAGGGATACAAACCACATGATCATTACATTTGATTCAGCTATTCCCCTTACGGATACCTTCCCAAAAGTACTGAAGCTATCATTTACAGTGATACATGAATGCCCATATTTATATCAGCACAACTTATAATAGCTAAATCTTGGAAGCAGCCTAGTCTAAATGTCCACCAACAGATAAGTGGATAAAGAAAATGTGGCATTTGTACACAATGGAGTACTTCTATGACATAAAGAAGGATAAATTTGAGTAATCTGTAGGAAAATGGATGCACTTTCTTAAGGGAATAAATCAGACACAGAAATCTAACTGTCACATAGTTTTTATCATATGAGAAACCCAAAAATACAACCAGAGAGCAAAATACTGGATAAATAACAGAAAGATCTTTCACAAAAAATAAAGAGCTAAGAGGTAGGCGGATGGGACAGGGAAGTGAGGGAAAGGATAAAAAAGAATGTTAGCAATAAAAATAAAAACTATAAATATTATTTCTGAGCTTATATAAGTACATTTCTAATCTACAAGCTTTAGGTCTATAGCCACACAATTGAATGTAGCCAGGTTTTGCTTCAGTGAAAGCTATCATCCAGCAATTATGATTTTTCCTCTCTGAAGATTACTTCCCAAGGGACCAAGGAAACAGAAGTCATATACTAAGATCCTTGGTAGGTGAGCTGAGCCACAGACCACGCTATGAATAGCTGTGAAAGCAAAATGTTTATTCACTTGTTCAGCTTTCCATATCTACTACATTCCAGGGATGGAAAAATACATAGATATAAATGATAAAAATTAGTACAGGAAAAATTTGTCATTAGACTCTACTGGGGCAAACAGATTACACAATATCAAAATAATGAACGGTTGAATAATACAGTGGACTAGTAAATGCTAATTTCTCCACTAATACAGCTGGGTAAGAACCAGAAAGACGGAAGATGACTACAAATATAGATTGTGTGATCCAGTGCTATTCATTTTTCTGTCACTATCACAAAATACCTAAGACAATTAGCTTATAATCTGGCTCACAGTTTGCATGTTTCCAGTCCAGGATCCATTCACCCTGCTGTCCAGGACCTGAGTGAGGCAGCCCAGCATACTGGGAGGGAGCACCTGGCAAAGCAACATCGCTCACCACAGGACCAAGAAGCAAAGACAGAGGAAGGTTCCAGGGTTTCACACCCACCTCTGAGGGCAAGCCCTCAAGAACGTAAGTACTCCACACACTCCACCCCTAAAGTTTCCACCACCTGTCATGCCAAGCAGGGACGAACCCTGCACACACCGGTCCACAGACGATAGGCCACACTGAAATTACAGGCCTCTACCTTGGTTCTTACCCAAGATCTATGCCCATCTCAGAATGCAAAATGCATGTAGTCCATCTCCAGGGACTCCACAGTCTTAACTGTCCTTGTATGGCTCAACAGTCCAATTTTAAAGTCTCCATTGACACCTAAAGCAAACTCAGCTGGGAGTACCTATGAAAGCAATGTATTACAGAGGACAGTGGAGCTTAAACAGCTCTTTTGAAAAGGAAGACACAGGAAAATAATGAGAAAGAATCAGCCCAGGGCAGGAGTGAAATCCAGCAGGGTAAGCATTTAATATGAAAACACCATGTCCAGTATCAAGGGCACACTGTGGCAGGAGGTGGACTCCCTAGGACTTGGGTCACTCCATCTCTATGGCTTTGCTCACTGTAGCCCACAGGACCCTTGTCTTGGGCAGATTTCACACCCTGAAACCAGCTTCCTTTGGCAAAAATTACAAGTTGTTGAGACCTCATCTCGATTGCAGATCTTGATTCACTGTGGAACAGTTTTATACATTGGCATATGGGACGCTGCATGCAATGGCCCAAACCCTGCCACACTCTACTTGGAATCTCAGAATCTGCTTGGAAATTTCCGTGGAAGCTGCCATGATACCACAGCTACTGAATTCTGCAAACCTGAAAACCCAGCATGACGTGGATAATGCTAAGGTGAGCTGGTGGCCGGAGCACTGCTTGATTTGGGCCTGCAGTGGCTCCTGAGTGCAATGTGAGCTGAGCCCAGAAAGCTGGGGGGCTCTGGATGGTGCACAGAGCTCTTTTCCAAAAAGATTCTGCCACAGAAAAGATAAACTGAGCTGTGAGCACCTGTAAAACCCTCAACTTTTTGAAACAAGTTTGCATTTTTACATCTCTGGGGCTATAATAACTATAGTTTGCTGATTTCTAAAATATCCTGCAAGCATCTTTCCTGCTGGCCCAGTGCAAACACTTGTCTTCTTTTCATCCATGCTGGCAACCATACCCTGCTTGGCTGTACCTTCACATTTTTCTGGCCAAGCTTCAAACTTTCCAAACCTTTCTACTCTGCTCTTTTTTAGCCCTCAGTCCTACTGTAAATTGACACACTAAAAAAAAAGCAGCTAGTATTACCAAGTCACAGTCAGAATGCTATGTACCTTATTACTTTTCTTAAATTAGACTTTCATCATTAAATTTGGCCTTCCATAAAATAAAGGAAATGCATTGACAAAATGCATTCGAATTTTTGCCATTGCATAACAAAGGTGGGCTGAGGTCTAATTCCCAACAGAATGTTTATCCCATTTGAAAACTCATGAGCACTTCTTTATTGTCTATATTTCTATCAGCATTCTGGTCTTCTGATGCTGCTACAAGAATTACTCAATTTACAGGATTCTGGGTTTTATCTACTCTGATACACCAAACTTTGCTAAATTCCTCCTGAAATCCAATTCCAAAATCTCTGCTCCATTATCATTGATAATAATGCAAAGATCAGCTACTCCTTGATATGACTTTTTTGTGTTAGTAAAATTTCCATCACTATAACAAAATATCTGATACAATCAATTTATAAAGAGAAGAAATATGTGGCATGGTACAACTGTTTACCTCAAAGCAAGAAAGCAAAGTGACTAAAGGAAGGAGATGGGAGTACCCCATTTCTCTTTGAGGCCATGCCCCAAGAAATTAAGTATCTCTCACTAGGTCATGCTTTTTAAAGATTCCACCAACTCTCAAACTGCCACCATGTTGGCCACACCTTTGACACATGGATCTTTAGGATACATTCATCATCCAACCTATAGCAGCAAAGAGATCTCTTGAAGATGAAAATGAAGACTGTTATAATAATGATGTTACCACTAACATTTTCTAGGCTGGATGTCATAATAATGACATCATAATAATGATGTTACCACATAAAATTTTCTAGGCTGGATGTCATGATGAGATGGTGACATGCTTCTTTATTTTATTTCCTGTCCTCAGGACTCTAGGACACAAGCCAAGGTGTGATATAAGTCTACTTGGAACTTTAATTTGGTGTGTACTTATAATAGTAATTAAGAATTTTGAAAAAATTTATTATCAACTTCTGAATATTCCTAGATATGCAGATATGTCTACTCTGCAAAGTAATTTAAAGAATAGAAATAAAGGCACTACATTCTGAGGAAAACTAGAATTTCCAAATACTGACCGTGCTAAGGAAGTGTCGGCAGACTTTGGGGAGTAACATCAGTGTATCTCAGAGTTCTGGGATTCAGTGGACTTTTCATGATTCTCTGTATCCTTCTTAGTCAACAATACTAGAACTCTGTTCTAGTTCTGAAGTCTTTCAGTACTATTCCGTCAGCATTCTACCTTCATTTCTGTGCCTAACATTCTGAGGCTCAAAGACACTACAAAGAAGTTAACTGCTTTCTGCATAAATATAATTATGGAGAAGGATAGAAGATGAGTTTAAGAGAAAGCAGAACTAAATTCTTGCTAGTGTGGTTCACTTGAGACTAGCTGAAAAGCAATAACAGCTGAGTGGTCCAGTGAAGGAAGGAAATATGCTGAATTTGCTCTTAGTTTTTGAGTAGCCACATTTGGGGAAAGGTATACAATAGCAACAGGCTCATCAAGCAGCTTAATTACAAGTAGTGAGTTTGAGGAAATGCTAATTATGTAAAAATCTAAATGTAGACACAGCCTAGATATGTCATAGCCCAATCACAGAGTCAGAGAAAGCATGTACATATAAACACAACATGATTCAAAAGCCACTGAAGAACATTACAAGAATGATGTGCAAAACATCTTTGAATAAAAAATATAAAGTGATCATCTTATGGAGAAAATGATCCCATATAGGTCACTTTAGGGCTTTAAGAATCATTGGTTCACAAGGAAATTAAAGAATAATATTCTAGATTTAATGTGCATGTGTGTTTGCACAAGTCTTGCACACACATTCATGCCTGTTTTGAATCGTGAAGGGAGGCTGTAAGAAAAAGCACCAGAAAATTCCTGACTAAAAAACTTAGAGTTTAGTAAAAATATTTCCCATGTTTAAAGTTATGCCAAAAAATTTCCATAAAAAAACATATACATAGATGTTTGATTTTACCTTAAATTGTTAAAATATTTTCATATGTATTCAAATACACTTCATGCGTGTATTAGCAATGCATTTCTCAGAAGTGAGTAAACTAACAAAATACAGAATATTGTTTTGCATTGAAGGGTTATATTTCACTGAGCACCAGTTAGTGTGAGCATGAACTTGGCTCCAATCTATCTTGTCTTCCACTTTGTTTAGTTGATAAAATACAAGACATCAATCAGGAGACCAGAGCTATCTAGCACTTTAGGGAGAAATATGGACACCTTAGCAAGAACAAGAAACCAATATGGAATAATTGGAGTTTGGATGAGCATAGATAAAAAATATAACTTCTTGGAAAATGTCATTTCCATAGAAATCAGATTCCTTCCTGAATACACTGAATGAATAAAATTCCCTAAAGTTTTTCAAATTTTGTTTCTTCTAGTGAAGACTAAAATGCTATGTACACTCTTAAAAGCTATATTATTTTGTTGCACAAAAACAAAATATTCTGTAAAAGCCAACTTCAGCTGCATAAACGTTTATAATCAACTGACCCACCTGTTCTGCCCTACACATATTTTCTTTGTAAATGGTATCAGAATTAATCCAGTTCTTCAAGGTGACCTCCAATATTGTGGAGTCTCATTTTCCTCATATAGCAACTCATATGCCAGTGGAAGTCTCGCTTCCTTTCCATTTCTTTTGGTATTCTCCCTTCCAGTGAGTAAACTGCACAGATTATACAGAAAATAGAGAGATAAGGTGCCTAAGAGCTGGTGTGTCTAGTTGCTGTAAATGAAGGTTTGAATCTTAATTTGGTATAAACCTGCCACATGATCTTGAAAATTATCTCAATTTTTTTTTAAATTTTAATGTCCTCATCTGAAAACAGACAAAAATGAAACCTACTTCATAATGTTGCAAAAATTAACTTAAGCAATATACATCAGATATTTCATACATATTATGCATTTAATTAAATTTAAATAGTATTCTTGAACTTATTTCTCCTAGACAATAATCTAACATGAAGTAAAAAAAAATAGCACATAAGAATTCATGTTTAAAAAGCACTAAATATGCATTGTAAGATCTAAAGCGATAGCTAAAATGCATGGTTATATTTTCTCACCTTCTGCAAAACAAAAAAAATACTTTAGCATCTAAAACCCACAAGTGACATTTTTAGGTTTGGGGATGCAAGTGAGCAATTGTCATTTTGCTTCATGATTCAGTAAACTTGCACTGGATGAAAGGATAGATAGAAAGGATCCGCCAGCCATTGCCATTTGCATGACTCAGTGTTATTTAGTCCTCGTTTCTTACCTGATGAAAAATCACAGTAATGTAAACTGTCACTGTATATTCTTATTCTCAGGCACAAACTCCCTACACCTCCATCAGAGTCTGTCTTTGAAATGCACAAGTAATCTCCAGGGACAAGAATCTCCCTGGCTGCAGATTCATTCTCTGATTCTGTAGAACTAAGCTGAACTCCAAGCACAGAATCTAAAGACATTTACAAGCTAGCAGTAGGCCAGGCTTATGTCTATTACAAATCAAAACTGTTAACTGCTCCTTATTAATTAACTCCCACTGGAGATGTGAAGTATCTTTGTATCATGGCCTATGTCCGTGATGATTAATCTTTTAGAGCTTTCAGTCATATCAAACAGATGGCTGCAACACACATGGCTTGGATTTACTACCACTGGCCTGAGTTTTTACCATATAGAAAATCTGAAAAGATCATTCCTTGATGCAGTAAAATCTACACTGGGTGTCTTCCTCTGTGACTCTGTCAACTTAGCTTGCATCTGATTTTTTGTCCCTTGCTGTGTGACATAGATAAAAAGAAAAAAAAAACAGCATTTGAGGATGGGAAGCAAAGTCACATTTTTCTTGGTTTTGTACTTAGTCCTGGAGCTCAAAAGGGTAAATACCAAAATAATAATAATATCTTAGAATGAGAATTGAACTCATAATTGGTGTGATATGTTTGTGTGTGCACCAATAAACATGCCACACACAAACACACAGGGGAGGGGAAAGATGAGGAAAGGTGGTGGTGAAAGCCACAGAGCTGAAAGCACAGAGCAGATGTCGGCTGTAAGAGGGCTTTAGGTTGTGTCTTGGAGACAGTGTTAAGATGGACAGGAGGAAGTGCTGTCCAGACTTGCCTTCCGGGAAGGAGTCATTACTAATGATTAGCACAAAGTCTAAACTGCCAGCTGCTCCAGTGTTCCTCCCAATTGCAAAGAGTCCTCTCACCTAAAGAGCCTGGGACTCATCCTTCATTCTCTCCTGCCACTACAACCACAATCAGCTGACTGAAAAAGTCAGTTAGCTCGGTCTTACACCCTCTCTCAGGTCTTCCCTGTACTGCTGCCACTTTAGTCGAAGCCTGTAGTTCTCAACTCAGACAGACTTCGCCTTTAGTGGTTATCCGGTAGGTCTGCAGACTTGTGGGGACGCTATTGACATTGATAAGCAGAAACCACTGAAGCTGCTAAGCTAGTATAAGGCACAGAAACATCTCCCATAGCAAAGCATGGTCATGAAATGCCCCTAATGCTAGGGATAATAAATACTATTCTGTCATCATCTGTGACACTGACGATATCAACACCTTCTGCCCAACTCCTCTCTTCACTTCTTCCAGCCAGAGTCCACTTTGAAAAATGTTAGCCAGTTTGCTTTAAACTATCCAAGGTTCCCTATTATATTTGCAATAAAAATTCAAACTGTTCTCTCACCTCCAAGGCTCACAAGATTGGGCCCTGGTCCTCTCTTTGCCCCCTTTGTTCCCCATCTCCTTGACCTTCTTGATTTTCCTACAAAATTCCAATGTGTTCCTGGCTCAAGTACTGCACTCTCTCTCTGGCTTTTGTCTGATTCTTCCCCCACGTTTTCCTGTTTCCTGGACAAAGACACTGACCACGATCGTCCTATCTAAAGCTTTACTTTCCCAGCATTATCTATTACTCTTGTTCTTCTTAAGTTACTCTTGTTCTTCGGTTGATAAATCTATTCTATAATTGCTTGTGTATATTCTACACTAGAAATCAAGAAACTTTGCCATGGTCATGACTATATCCTGACACCTCTAACAATATCAGAGCAGAATTAAGGGCTCAATAAATCTTTACTACATGAATGAATGTATGAAGTTACTTGAAAAAGCTTTATAAACATCTGTGTGGGTGAGTTGGGTTGTTCCAGGTGTAGCAGGGAGGGTATGGTGTACTGGTATAATTTAAATTGCACCCTGCTGCTATAATCTAAATAGGCTCCTAATTTATTTCTCCCATAGTATTTAATTCCTTGTTTGGTTTTTTTTCCCACCATTAAGCTACAAATGGCCTAAGAAAAAGAACTTCAGTATTTTTTGTTTCTGTTTCCCTTAAAACTTATTCCTATGAATCACAGAGTTGGTTAACAGAAAATTGCTGAAAATAAAATGGCAAACATTATTAGATATTTTCTTTTATATTATGCATAATAAAACAAATAACATGGCTACACTCAACACTCAAGGCAAATGATTACTTAGAAACTGTTTTTCAACCAATATCTTGATGTGATCCTAAGAAGTTAATTAACTTATTTTACAACATTCACCACAGTTTTTCAACTCGAGATTTCAGTCCTATTTCATATAAAACCTATATTCCACTCTTCCAGTTGTAATGTTTTAGACAAACACATTAGACCAGCTTCTCTCTATAAAGAAAATTCTTTCATAAAGGATAATGTGGGAGTTTTTTCACATATTTTTAAATTTTAGGAATTCTTCCTTTGAAATCATCTTCTAATACATAATGTTTTCTGAGGAAATCTAAGAAAATGAAGAAACATATTACTTACAATTGCAAACAACTGCATATTTTCTATGAGTTCTTAAATGCCAGGTATTGAGTTTCAGCTTATTTCCTGTCTGGAACTAAGTTGGAAGTGTGACCACCAGCTCTCTTCCAATGCTGTGAGAATGTACAGAGTGCCCCATTCTGCATCTATGGTCTCGTTATCTGCACTGCATCTTATTTCGTACCACTATGAACGTTGTTACTTCAGTTCCAGAATGGGTAGAATGCCAATGGAAAAACTGCATCAAAAAAAGTTAAGCAAGAAAATGTTCTTTCAAGTTATTACAATAATGAAGAGATGCTGAACTTAACTCCACTGAAACAACAGGTAGTAGGCTTTGAAGTGCAGGGGTGAGCTAGTGAATGAGTACTGGGTGATATTAGGACTGAGGTCAATCATTGTATGTGTTGAGCATGTTGTGTTATATCTGAATTTGCAAATGTTTTCCTCTGTTACTACACCATCTTTATTTACTGACTGGTAGCTATTGAAGTCATATACCTACCCTTTTAGAGAGTGGAGATGGGGACTTAGGACTGCCATCTTATATGACCTTTACATTTCAAAATTGGTTTCTAGCTTCCTGGGAAAGATTTCACTTGACTGCAAAATTAGCAAGGGTATGAAAGAACATTTACACACCAAAGGGGCAGAAAAATGATTTATAACTGCAAATTTTTTAAAACAAATGCTCCAGAAAAAAGGGAGTTCAGACCTATATTCAAGAAGGAACCTACTGAAAGTTTAACCAGCCACTAAAGTTTTGTTCAAAATTGTATCCCTCAAACAACTGAGATGAAATACATTCAAGTCATTATAGTTATTTTTTCTTTTTTGTGTGTGTTGTTATTGTTGTTGTTGTTTTTACCATAGTTATTATGGGATTCCTATTTCCATTTTTGCACAGTTAATACTTATATTGCATGTGTCTTTGGAAAATGCCTTGGGATCGTGTCTGAGTGTGTTGATTGTGAAATCCCAGTGGATTGGAGACCTGCCGCTGGAGAATCTCAAGTCCTGCATCTCACAAGGCTGCATTCAATTAACTTCCTAACATGGAAAAGTCACCACTAACTCTGCGATGTAAGTAACTGAAAGGAGGCCACTGGCCAGGAAGGCAGACCTCCCAGCTGCTCCTCCACTTTGGCTAAGCATATGCTACGCATCGGAAGAGTGGTGATGAAAGTGCTCACGCTTCTCCAGCAACAAAATTGCGACGCTAGGTCTAAGAATAACAGCTCCTGGGTTCACACAGCACAGAGCCACACCAGTTGCAGCTGCCATGGCTGACCTCAGTTTCTACCTATCCAAAGAACAGCAATATACTCTGGTCTTCCATTAAAAAATAATTTTCATGCAAGCACATCTCCAAAGAAAAGACAAAATTAATTGACTGGGGATGGAGAAAGGTTCTTAAGTAAGGTCTAAGAAAGGAATAAAAGACAGCAGTCCAGCGGAAGCAAAACACACCTAAAGGGTAGTTCCTATAACCCCAGCTCACAATCCATCAATGGATGGATCCATCAACACAGGAAGCACTTTCTATACATTCACTAATTAATTCTCACTGTATCTCTGCCAAAGACAGCCAGTCCCTAACCCTCCTCAAGTCCCCAGGTGTAAATAAATCCAGATGTTCTGGTAATGTTAAGAAGTGGAAATTGAATTAAATATGTATATTTTTTATTTTCCACTGAAAATTGAGATTTTTATTTTGGGAGATTTACTTAAATTAGCCTTTCTCAACTTTTGCTTTAACACAAAGGTAAAAATTGATATGAACCAAGATTATCTTAATTTACTAGGAAATAGCCTGCTTAACAGTGATGTGAATGACTGACTTCCCAGAGTATAGATTTCCAATTAGAATTTACATCAGTGTTTCTTCTCCCTATGAAAATAATAACAGTACTGTTGTTTGCCTTGAAATCAAGTAAACAAATTCTCTATTCTCTTGCTAGTTCTCGTCTCTAGTAATAACAGCATGACATTTAAATATGAATTGTACCATCATCTCAATTGCAGCAATAGCTTTAAATAGTGACATCAAAACATGAATACATCAAAGGTGTCCTTGAGGTAAAAGATGTCATCTTACGTGGGTATTGTTAGACAATTGGTATTAACATAAGGTATGAGCTATTACAGTAAACATAGAATAATGTAATTTATGTGAAGCTAACAAAATCTGCATCATTAACTGAAGTTACCTCCTCTCTGAGTTCTAAATATTTCATATTAAATGACATAAATATAAAGAAGAAATATGATTTAGATGTAGAAAATAAATATAAAATACATATATATGTAAAGTATGCCTTTAATTCTTGGTCCTAACCCACCCAATTCCCATCACCATCTTGCACTATCACAGATAATTTACTGTTTATAGTCTCTCGCATGCCGACTAAGGTTCTTGTTATGTATTCTCTCTTAATTTTAATTTCATAAGTGTTTCCCTGCTTAACAGGCTAAGTTAGTTTTAAAAAGAGAATAAAGCAATGCTTCAAGAACAGCAAAAATTAATTTGATAACAAAACATTTCTACCAAACAGATACAGGTTTTTTACATTGTTTCTTTTTTGTTGATACAGGTGAAGCTTTAAAAATCTTATTTCTTACTATTCCATTTTTAGCAAGTGATTCAATCAAGAAACATGGCCATCTGTCTCCAGCAGGTAAAGTGGAGTTTGGCAAATAATAGTGAGTCAGATCAAAAGGACAATCTATTTTTCAGCTAACAAGCATAAACAGAAAAGAAATTTGCAGTGTTGTTTTCTTATTGTTTTTGCAGTGTTTTTGCACAAGGATGATAATTAATTAGAGAGTGAGACCTTATTAGACCTGAAGAGCCCTTTGAGGTTTCATATCAAAATAGATCTAACTTTCTCAATTCAATGAATAACCGAGATTGTAACTACAAAGGAGGTGAATTGATCACTGGTAATCATCAGCCAAATAGATCCAAGAAGCAGACTTGTAAAAGAAAATAGGGAGCCGAGAATATAGCTCAGTGACACAGCGCCTGCCTGGCAAGCATAAGTTCCTTAGTTCAATTCCCTGTGCCAAAAAAAAGGAAGAAAATAGAATAATTTCATACTTACTGCCAATTCTGTTGTTTGCTGACTTGATACTCCACATGATCGTAACTGTGCCACTATAATTTGTATATTAAATGCCCCCAAATAATCAAGCTTGAAAGACTTAGTTTCTGCGGTAACATTATTAAGAGGTAGGGCTTAAGAGAGGGAGGACACATCGGGAGGCCTTTGGACTTTGGCCTTTGGAGACTTCTAGAAGGTGACAGTGGGACCTCAGCCCCTTCTTGCACTCTCTGCTTATCTGACTATGAAAGGAGCAGCTCTGCTGCACCAGGCAGGCCCACTAGGACGCCCTCGCCCACCACAGGTCCAAAGCTGGGGGCCAGTCAGTCATGCCCTGGGACCTCCCAAAGAAAGAGCCAAGATGCACTCTTCCTTTTTTTATAGTGATGGAAAACCCACTAATACACCCGTCTTGCAAATAATATTATCTAGGGCTTCCAAAGTGTCTGTAGTCTAGATGAACACATGAAAAATTAAAATCAGTACGGATTTTTGAAAACAACTTGTCAGAATTAAAATGTGTCATAAATTCATTACTGTTTCTTGATTTGGTGCTACATTAGCTATTTCTATAATAACATTTTATTACAAAGCACATCCAAATTCATTGATTTAACATAACAAACATTAAGTTTTTATAACTTATTTCTCCAGGTTGGTAGCAATGGCTGAAGTTAGGCTGCATGTCAGATGAACTTGGTTTCAAGCTCCAGACCGAATTCAGGTTTATGGTATTCATCTCTTCCTTATCAAGAAGCAAGTGGAAATCTAGAAGGTGTTTATCTAATGATAAGTAGCAAAGGACAGGAAGAGACATGCTAACATCAGCAAGCATAACCCATCAGTTTGTGTCACACATTATTCAGTGGAAAATACAAGTCACATGTCCAACACCAAAGAAAAATGAGGCAGGAAAACAGGTTGTCCCCATATTGAAAGGCACAACAAAAATTTCATTGTCAGCATGCATAATTTATAACAAGTAGTGAAGAATTGGGGAGAATATTTTATTCTACCCAACGATAAAGAAAATAAGCATTATCATTTTAGAAATAAAGGTCATTAGCAAAACTTTGCCATGCTTTGACCATCTAGCTATAGGAAAAGTATCAAGAATTTCCTACTGAATCTAGATGATAAGTTAAATACTAGCTATGGTCTGAAGACGTACTTACACACTTGTTCAGGCATTTGCTCTTTCAAAACCTATCAAATGCTTTCTGTGTATGCCTCCAAAAACTACCAAACATGTTTCCAATTCCAAATGTATTTTCTAAACATGATAATATCATATTTGGGTTCTGTTACAACAGTTGTCATATGTAGTAGATACATCTAAACTCTGTACACAAATGCAATGAATTTTAGAAAGTAGAAACATGCATTGCTATGTACATGCTTAGTAGGAGACTAAGTCCCCAGTCTACGGGGAATCATAATCTGATGTCATATCTGTAAATATCATTCTTCCTTGTGTTTCAATGAGTGGACTGAAGATTGGCAAGACTGCATGCTGTAAACAACATAGCAAATTCAGAGAAACAGCTTAAGAGAGAAGATTCGATGGTTTGGACTGAATGTTTGCAAGAAGGAAAATAAAGAGCTAAATATTTGACAGATGCAACAGATTCGTTGGTATGAAAGGTTGAGGGGAAAGACAAAGAAAATTCCATGTCTCTCACTTAGACATTAAAATAAATGGTGACACAGTTTGATTAGACGTTAACATTGGAGAGGGAAGTCATGAGAAACATCCGAAGTTTTGGGTGGAATGTGGTAAATTTGAGGTACATCTGGGATATCTCTGAAGATATCCCTCCTCCCTGCCCCACAGCAACCAACTGATTCAGAAGAATGCAGGCTGAGGATGGCGATTCAAGTAAAGAAAGAACTTTATGCTTGTATTGTTTGGTTGACTTTGCAGACCTAAAGCTGGTAGTCAGAGCTTCTGTTTACATGATAACAATGTGCAATATAGCAATTACTGTGGATTTCCTACTGTCTCCTTTTGCCAATATCATTCTCATTGTTTTATTTCTTTGCGTATTGTTTTGTTTTATTCCTTTTAAAATAAAAAATAAAAATTTGAAAATAATTGACCATGAATTGAAAATAATTTTCAAACTCATAAATAGAAGTGTTATTCTAAACATTCAAATAGCAGAACAAACTCCAAACAGCATAAACTCAGAGAAACACAGTACACACATCATAATCAAAATGATGAAAGACAAGAGGGGAACTTGAAGGAGCAAGAGAGAAACAATTTATTCATTAAAGGCCCCTTGGTGAGATTAGCATTTGATTTCTGATCAGAAATCATAGAGGAGAGAAAACGATGAGATGATATATTCCAAACACAGAGGAAATAAACTGTCAACCAAGAACTCTATATCCATCAAAAGTATCCTTCCAACCTGAAAGAGAAATTAAGACATTTTCAGGTAAACAATTCTTTTTCTCACTTTAAAGAAATAAATCAATAAAGATCCATTCTCAAACATGACCCCAGAAAAACTGTCACATCTCCAGGAAGAAGATCACAGCTGGTCTGATAAAGCACCGACACAGCCTGGGGAAGGTGGCCCTGAAGTGCAAGCTCAGAGGCAGGGTTCCACCAGGGGTGAATGCTGTCCTTCCAATGCAGAACCCCTTGCCCAGTGTCACACTCCTAATAAAAGCAATGCATGAGTAAAGGAACCAAAGAGAGAAGCAGCAGTGATCACTCTGCCCAGTAACTCACTGAGAATCTTTTCCTTCCCTTTCCTACAAACTTGAACTCTGTATGTTAGCAATCCTGGCTACCATAAAGGGAGAGCCCACCTGGTGGGAAATTCAGGAAGATTGTACTTAATTACACCTTACTGATGCTTCCAGGGTACTTCGGACTTGTCATGACCCAAGAATAACCGGCAAGGAGTAAGTCAGCATCTACCTGAGATAAATGACCCAAAACAGGTAGAAAGAGCTAGAAGTGCTGCTGCAAAATGGAGTAGCAAGGAATATGTCTAAAACTTACGTGACTCGGTTTGGTTGTTCCTTGATATGCTTGTCCAATTGTGCTTGTAAATAAATAAATGCAGCAGTGCTGCTAACAGAAGTCCAGGTCCCTCCAGGAATGGTTTGCATCACATCACCATCGAGACTATGGAAATCAACCAAGGTGCAAGCCAAAGCTCGCAGGAACAGGAAAGAGGCGGGGAAATGAGTACTAGGTAACGCCCAGCTGCAGCAAACAGGGCTGCAGTCCATTCCATGCACTGGAGGCCGGAGGGAGGTTCCTGCAGAGGAACTTTGTACCAGCTCCCCACTGGCTGGCTAAGATGTCTGAAGACTATTCTTAGCCCACCCTCCACCTTTCCCCTTTCACACCTCCTTCCACACCTCTATCACAACCTGAACTCCTTCTCCCCTGCCTCTCATTTGTCCTCCACTCCAGGCGGTTAGGGTGAAATTTCAGCCCAGTCAGCTCGGGTTCTGTCCCAGAGTCCAGTGGGGCACAAGTCTGGGTAGGTCTGGGTGTGTCCTGAAGGAGTAACCATGGGTACCACCTCTAGTTGTTCACCGTCTCTGCTCTGCCACTCCTCCCCTGCTTTTTCCCAGCCACTATGAATGAAGCAACTTTCTCTGCCCATCCCTCCACCTGGCTGTCTCCCTCTTGGAGCCAACCAACCAAGAACAGAAGCAGAGAACAAATGAAACCTTTCTTCCTGTGCATAATGGGTGTGAGCAGTATGTCTCTGGGACAGGTAAGCTGGCTGACCCATACCCACATGTGCTCTTGCACTAATAATGCCATTTCACTGCCCACTTCTCAGAGGGCCCAAATCTCCTATCATCCCAATGAAAATACAGACAGAAGCAGTTACCATAGATTAAATCACCTTCAAAGTTTGAGGGGCTGGAAATAGAAACATCACTAAAGTCATCTTTACTTCTGGTTTTACTAAATGTGAAGAAAATCTTGCTATATTTGATGCTTATTTGGAAGAATAAGTACAGTGGTGTTTCCAGTCAAAATCTCAGTTCTCACCATGATTCTGGTAGCAAAGCAAACTGAATGAGGTCAACACTGAACCTAGCCTTTGAATTTGATTTGGTTCTCATTCATCTTAATTCTCAGTCGGAATCATGGAATCAAGTTCATGAAGCGAGGTACCACTGTAGCACGGATGAAGATTGAAATATCAACCTGCATACAGGAAAAAATTTCCCAGAATCTTGTGGAGACTTTCCCTTTAAGAAAAGTTTTTTTTTAAAATAGCAGAAGTTCAAGGTTAGACATTGAATAAGTACAAGTTATAATTGTTCAGACAGTGAGAGGCAGCACTTTATGCTTGTCAGCAAATCCTAGTGACGTGAATGTTTCAATTCACCTCAAATAAGATGAAATGACATCATCAGTAGTAATAAGACCTTCATCTCAGGTTTTAGGAGGAAAATTGTCAGTGAGAAATAGTCACTGCCTCTGATGTAATACCTTGGATGAAAACCAGTTGAGATTAATCTTGCCTTGAATAGATATGTTGGAGAGATAAGCAAAAGATACAAGTGAAAGAGTTCATGGGCAGAGAATGTTTCCAGCTAGACACATTTGCTTGTTCAGAGGATACTTTGGATCCCCTCTTAAACTTCATGACTTTCCTATATGAAGAATTCAAACCATGCATATGGCAAAGCTACTGTTGCTGAGTTGCAGTGCCAAAGCATACACACTTCTAGCCACATCCACTCCAAGACTCTTAAGCCGAGGAAATAGCTTAGGTCGGCCCAAAAGTAAGAGATAGAGAAATAGTTAATTGTTACCACATGTGTCCTTTCCTTGT
>PVJX010031928.1:0-20818 GCA_004027295.1 Dolichotis patagonum | reverse complement strand
GTATGGACAGCTGTTTTGAGAAGAATGAGAGACACTATGACAGCCATTCTTGGCTTCCCTAATGTCTGGTCTTGAAGACTTGAAATGCCCTCCTCATCCTGCTCAGATCAATTCCATACAAGGTTGTTTCATGTGAATTCCCTGTATGTGACAATATGGACAACTATTTGGACCAAAACAAGAGTCAATATGATAGAGACTGTCTAGTTTTGAAATTTTTGTCTCTTACATTGCTTTCTTGTGATCCGCTTTGCTCTGTTTTATTGTGTTTAATTTTACCCTTTTGATATAATTGCATGTATATTTGCATGGGTAAGATGGATGACCGTATCGCTGTTTTTGTCAGATTGTGGAGCAGAACTGTTGACAGTCTCACTGTTTGAATGTCTACTTTACATGTTTTAACTTTGTAAACTGAGCAACTATTTCCAAGAAGTCAGTATGTAATTTGTCAAGCAATAATTTTTTTAGGTTTTTTTGTTGTTGTTCTTTTCCTTTTTTCCTTGGAATACTGTATTGTTGCTACCCTTTATTCTGTTTTTTTTTTCTCTTTAAATAAAATTATTAAAAAAAAAAAAAGAACAAAGTGCAAAGACAGAGCAGAAACAGGGGTACAGAGCTCCCCTTCAATACCAATCTAGAGAAGCAGCGAAGAGGTTTTGTCGCCCTGGACTGCAATTTGTGCCCTTAACTCTATTTTTGCTCATTCGTACAATGAGGTGACCTGGAGAAAAGCAATTTATTCATGAGATACAAAACTTTCCCCAAACTGACATTTTACAGTCTTGTATTTGCAGCTATGAATATTTAGTGACAAATTATAAAAGGCAAATTCTATACTTTTAGTAATAGTTAAATTATTTGAATACATAAATATGTTGTGACTTCAGAAATTATGCACTTTTTAAAAGCAAAAGGAATCCTCATTAAGTAATAAAGCGAATTTTACACTAAAAATACATGAAAGAGGAATGATTTTTTAAAAATTCAAAAGTGGCCTAAGGATATAGCTTAGCGGCACAAGCACCTACCTGGCAAGTGCAAGATCCTGAATCTGATTTCTGGTACCAAAAATAAAATACAATAAAATAAAAATGATATAAAAATTCAAAAGCAATAGCTGAGTGTGATGGTACACACCTATAGTTCCAGAACTCCGGAGGCTGAGGCAGGAGGATCACTATGTGTTCAAGACTACCCTGGGCTACATAGTGATTTCAAGGCCAGTGTAAACAACATACTGAGACTCTGTCTCCAAAAACTCAACAAAGTATTTTAAAATTCTGAAAAATCAGATACAGGAAACTAAATGAATGCATAAAAAATTAAGTATATAGTATATTTATCCGGCACCACCAGGATGTATGTGTATCTAAGGAAGTGTTGCCTTCTGTATATCCAAGCTTCCTTCCTGTCAAGCTGATTTAGATTAAAATGGTACTGAGGGTTTCAACAAATGTATTTATTTAATATGCCTGTGCTGCTTGAATAAGAAAACCTCAGAACTGTCTTAGTAGCCCAGAAAAATGTTTCTGACATTTGCTTTTCATTAGAAAAACCTATGTGCCTTATCTCTGGCATGAGAGAAAATTTTTTTACCTGTAGCTCTTGCCAAGAGTGGTTTTAGCAGTGCCCATATAAAATATATATAACTGATTTAAATGAAATCAACTGAAATAAGCCCAGTTTTGTTTGGTATACTTATTTAAGTAAAAAAAATAGGAGAAAGTAAGAAAGCCAGGTCTAGAGAAATAAGTAACCCTGCTCTTCATATTCCCTTATCTATTTCTATGAAAAAGTAAATTACATTTTCAAGATATCATCTGTTTCATAACCTGAATATATTTATGTCTTTCTATATTTGTGTACTCAATACAAAATCATTCCTCATTTCTCAGGGGTGCCCTTTCATTTCCTAAAAACCCTAAGAAAGTTCAGGGGAAAAGGTGCAAAGGAAATAGGCGATGGAATTGTGGAATCGGGTGGAAGACCTCTCTGTGTTAAGCATCCAGGGACTGTGGTAACGATCCCAGGTGGGATTAATGTCACTTCAGTGAAAGTCCCTCTGTATGCTACTTGTAACTTGCTGCCCTGCCACTCCCAAAATGCAATACACTGCTCTTAGTACTAAAGATAGTCAAGTATCAAGAAAAGATAATGTCATCTTCATTGTGTTTTCGGTTCTTTATGGGAAGGAAGAAAAATTTTACAAAGACTTTGACTAAAAACAGCTTTAAAAATAATAAAAACAGAATTTAAAGGTTAATTTTAGTTATCTGGATGCTTTATCCAGAATTTTTCCCACTGCTGTTCATGATAATTCAAGGTTGGGGTGTGTTTTCATTTTTTAAATCTCTTTTTTTTTTTTTTTTTTTTTTAGAAACGAGGTCTCACTATGTTGTTTGGGTTGGCCTTGAATTCATGGCAATCTTCCTGCCTCAGCCTCCCAAGTGCTAGGATTACAGGCATGCACCACCATACCTGGCTTTTAAATCTAATTTTTTTTTCCAGTATGGGGATTGAACCCAGGACCTCATACCTATTAGGTAAGCTCTTTACCACTGAGCTACATCCCCAGACTGCTGCCCTTTTTCTGTTTTGAAATAGCAATTCTCCAAATTACCCAGATTGCCCTCGAATTTACAATCCTTTTGCCTCAGCCTTTTGACTACTTGGGCTTATTGAGTGAGACAGCATCTTCAGCTCAACTAACACCTTTTAACAATTCTGAAGTATGACTGCATAATTACTACACTTTTTTCACACCTACTTGCTAAATTTTATGAATTGACTTAGTTAAAACAAACTCCAACAATATTAAATGTCACAGTAAACTGCAGTGAGACCATAAACGCAAGTATCAAGTCACATCAGATACCATACTTACCTGTGCCTCAAGGCATCTACATGACACTGTCAATATAACGTCTTAGCAATGCTGAATTTAACCTTCAGCTATTGAGGGGAACAAAATGGTTCCTTGGGAATCATAAGAATTCTGCTTATCCAAGGCTTTGAACTCCTTTCAGCCAAGTTGCTCTAAGAGACAGCATCCTCGGGTCACTGAGTGACCCAGCCAGCGGCCCATAGCGTCCCGGGTTGCTCTCCAACTTTTACCACGGGGTCAAGGGTCAGATAATAAATATTTTGAAGTCTGCAAACCTTACGTGTGAAACAGCCACTAAACAGCTACATATTATAGCAGCCACGGCCAGTGCATAAAGGAATGGCCATAGCTGTGCTTCAATAAACTTTTACGAGCAGTGAAATCCAAACTTCATACCCTTTCACACAATATGAAGAGTACATTTCATATTTATATTTTTTAAAATGTCACCAGGCGTGGTGACGCACGCCTGTAATCCCAGCACTCTAGGAAGCTGAGGCAGGAGGACACCGAACTGGAGTCCAGTCTGGCGACTGAATGATAGTCAGACCCTGTCTCAAAAACTAAAGGGCTGGGGGATGTGATTCAGTGTAAAGGCCCTGGGTTCAATTTTCAGTAGGGGAAAAAAAAGTCAAAACCGGTGTCAGTAGGCTAGCCATACAAAACAGATGAATCTGGCCCGCAGTTCGCAGCTCCTGTTTTATTCTCTGGGTAGCGAATGCCAGGCAGCGGACAAGGGAGACAGAGGCAGTGTCCCCTCGGGGGGCGGCGCAGATGGGTGACAGAGGGACACGCAGAGCCAGCACCCTGGAAAGGGGCAGGAGAACCGTGGGACCCCGAGCAACACGGAACTCTAGGACCGTGTCCGGGCTAGAGCGGGCCGGTCACTTACTCCGGGACGCCGGAAACGCCGTCAAGGACGCAGGCCATAGCAACAGCGGGACTAGAAGAATTACGGACTTCATAGGCGTAGGCCACAGCACTCGGCTATGCCACTATAACTTCATGGGGCCACCAGGCCGGGTACTTCAGGGTCGAAAGGGAAGGGTGTCAGCGGCGGGTCGTCCCACCTCAGGGCCTGGGGCGCCAGGCAACGGTGGACGTCAGCGGGTCGCGAACTGGGTGGGGGAGGTGGGCGCGAGAGACGGCGCATGCGCGCCCCCATTCCCACCCCACCCCCTCGCGCTGAATGCTAAATCAGATTGCCTCGACGGCGAGCTGTTGCAGGCACCAGAGCTGCCAGGGTAGGCAGCTCCGTGTATCCCACGCTGGGGATGTAGACCTACACAGAATGGAGGAAAGCTTGAGCTTCCCAAGACCTGAAAGTAGTTCAGGCTAGTTGCGTGGTTGGACAGATTGTGGAGGTGAGAGATGGGCAGTGGCATTAAAGACACCTTAAAGGGGCCTGAGTTGTTCTTTTGTTTTTAGTTTTTAAAGAATGAAATCGTATTTAATTGACATTTTTGAGAAATTAGGATTGAAAGAGGGTGTGCCTAGAAGGGAATAACATGGAATTTGGGAGGTTAATAGTGGTTAACTGTTAAATATTGTAGAATTGTATACCAAAAATCCATTTTACTGTATGAACTTTTATTTTTATTTTTATTATTTTTGAGACAGGGTCTCACTTTGTAGTTCAGGCTAGCCTTGAACTCACTGTGTAGTTCAGTCTGTCCTTGAACCCATGGCGATCCCCCTACCTCAGCCTCCCTGGTGCTGGGATTTGCAGGCATGTGCCACCATGCCCGGCTTGTATGATTATTTTTTGAAATTCATATGTACTCATGTCTCTGCCTCAGGAAGCAAAGGAGCTTGAGTTTTTGTCTGAGGCAGTAAAGAGATCGTGCAGGGTTTTAAATTGGGATAGATTAAGAATGAATTGGAGGGAAGCAAGACCAGAGGACAGAGCAAGTTAGAATGTTACAGTAATCTAGACATCGGTTGATAGGGGCTTGGACTCACAATGGCAGAGAACAAGGGATAGGTGGGCTGATTGGGGAGACATTTAGAGGTAAAGTCAACAGGATTAGGTGATTATTTGAGATGGCGAGTGAGGGAGGAGAAGATGATGGCCAGATTTCTAGATCGAGCATCTGGATGTGTGGTGGAGCATTTTATTGGGACGGGGAACATTTGTAGGGGTGGCAGATGATGAGTTTCATATTCAAAACTGGTACAGTGAGGTGGGCTTGGGGCCTCCTCCCAGAGAGCCCTGTGGAGTGAGCAGATGGATATGGCACATCATTATGTAGAAGTGGAGATAGGTGATATTGTTTGAAGATCGTGTTTAGACCAGAAGGCCACTAGACCTGGGATAGAGCTCTAGGAAACATGGACAGGCTAGAGAACAGGATGGACCTGCACCAGGGACCAAAAATGGATGGAGGCCAGAAAAGCTTCATGGAAAAAGGAATCTCAGGTTGTCAGATGCTTCTTAGAAGCAGATACAGCAACAGAGCCCTGACAGAAGCAGTTTCAGTGGAGTGGTTTGGGCCGAAGCCAAACCCCAGGGAGCTGAGGAATGAGTAAGAGGTGATAAAGTGGTGACAGCTAGCACAGTACAGGCAACTTTTTTGAGGCTGGCGCGTGAGTCTTCCGTGTGTTCCACCAGGGCTTAATCCAAATATAGTGGCATGCTAGAATCCAACAGTTGCAACTATTTGGAAGCAACTGGACTATGTAACAAAACGCTAATATAAACACTCTGGTATACATTACATCATATAAATTCATGGGAATAAACTTTATGTCCAAAGATAACCAAAATCTATAATATAAAGACAATCAAAGTACAAATTAAGAGAATGGTGAAGTTAGGGACTTTACCATAGGAATGTTTGTGGCCCTCCTTCATTCACATGTTGAAATCCTAGCCTCTCCACCTGGTGTGATGAGTATGAGATGGTGCTCTTGAGGGATGATTAAATCTTGGGGACGAATGAAATTAGTCCCTTTGTAGCAGAGACCTCAGAGTGCTCCCTCAGTCTCGGCTCTGTGTGGGGACACATGCAGATGACGTATAATAAAGATGGGCTCCCACTAGACACCGGATCTGCTTACCTGGGAACTGCACACCTGTAGCTGGATCAGGTGGACTGCCTACCTCTGTCCAACCAGGCACATCTGACATCAGGCAGGCCTGGGTCTTTGCACAGAAGGAAGCTGAGTGTGTGGCTGTCCACTAGCAGGTAGAAGGCGCTCAGTAAGTCTTAGCCGAGTGTGGACTGACCTTAACTTTAGTCTTAAGAATACAAGAGAGGATGAGAGATCACTTTAGAGATCAGGACACAAAAGGGCTACGGCCCCCATCTTGGGCACACCCTGTCACTCGCTGACCACCATGAGGGAAGTCAGCAGCCGTGATATGAGCTGATGGCAGGAGGGATGTCCCAAGTCAACAACCAGTGAGCACCTGTGGCCTGACGTAACCACATGAGTGAATTTGGAGTCGATCCCACCAGGCAAGCCTGGAGGTGACCCAGACCCAACTGACTGGACTGCAGCCTCCTGAGAGACTCAGGGCCGGGGGTACCCAGCTAAAACCACGCCCCGAATCCCGACCCACATAGCCTATAAGACAATAAAAGGTTGTCATTGGAGAGAAAACAAAGCATTTGCCCAAGCAATCGCTGCAAACAGGGCCTCTTGACTTGTTCATCCAAGAGGATCACGTCTGGAAAAGTGCCTGCTGCTGGCCACACTGCTTGATTGAGTTTACAAACGTCAGTCATCTTTATCAGCCAATCAGACTGGAAGGTTAACTGTATCTTCAAGTCTCTGATCATAGCTACTCTTTAGGAATTCATGTGGCTTCTGTTGTGCTCTTTGGATTGAGTCAGGAGGGGAGTGGAATAACTGTGTGGGTGTGAATTCAGGTAAAAATTCCTTTAATCTCTCCACTCCACTCTACCTGGTGACCTGCTGTGACATTCTGGATCTCTAGGCGTTAGCTGCCAATCACCCTGAGGATTGGGACTTTCCTTTTTAGGGCAGATTTATTTATTGATCATCACTAGTCCTTTTGCAGAAGATAACAACTTAAAAGTCATAGCACATACTTGTGGTGTTATTACCAAATTTTCTCTCAAGGATTACTGGCTTTCCTGTGAGATTCTGGACTTTTTTTTTTTTTTTCATGACCTTGCACTTGCTTTGCTGCTGAGCTATGTCCCTAGCCCCGAGATTCTAGATTTGTAAATATGTTTAGGTCTGGGAATTCATTGAGGGGCTGTAAGAGTAAGAGTCAAGGAAGATGTCTGTTCTATTAGGCTTAGACTCAGGGTTCTTTTTTGTTTGCTTGCTTGCTTGGTTGTAGAAATCCAGAAAGACCTTAGTTAGCAGCTTTCATCTTGTGAACTATCAATGGTGACATAGCCAAGGTATATTTTAACTGTGGAATTCTATTTAAAAAGAATGAGTTTTAAGTCTAAGTATTCTATGAACATTGAAAAATAGTGTTGAATAGAAAAAAAAACAAAGTGAAGAAAAACATATTTTCATTAATGTAAAATCATAGTACTATTGTATATTTACATGGATTCATCAGAAACCATTCTGGAAGGAGGTACCGCAAGTTGATAATGGTGCTTGTTTCTAGGATGAGAAATGGGATTGGGAGAGAACAATCGATTTTGCAGGAAGAATTTTACTTTTCAGTCTATTTTCTTATTAATAAATTTTTTCCAAACCAGGTTGTATTATATACTGCTAATGTAATTCAAACACAACAACTTTTTATAAAACTTATGTATGGCGGGAAGAGAGGGACAGAAATATGCATATCATTCCTCACGCTTTCCCTTACTGGCTGCTCTGGAGTATTTTTTAAGTGGCTAATTCACTACCCAAACAAAGTGTTCGGCCTGCCTTTTCCTAAGACCCACAAATCTAAGACCCACATCTGTTATCCTTTCTCCTACTGACCTAGTGGGTTTGAGTTATAGGATGTGCTTACCCACAGACAGGGAGAAGCCTGTTTGGGAAGTCCTATCTTCATCATCACATGTGCCCGCTGACCACTCATTCTGCTGGGACCAGTGCTCAGGGCAGCCCCGATGACAGCCTGGCCTACTTAACAGCAGTGCATTTTCACATCTCAGAGCTCTGATGTCACTTCTTGACAGCCCTTGGACTTTGCAGTGCCTGTAAAAATTGTTGAAATTAATACTTGTGAAATGAGTGGATCCCCCCCCCATCTCTCCCAATCCATTCACTCACTCCACTGTTCTAGAAATCACCCTCTCGGCACCCGAATTCCATCGGCTTTGTCGGAGAAGGACTTCAGCCACGTGAGGGCGGCAGAGCCCCACCAATGGCCGGCCAGTTACGCTGTTCTTTGGAGCTGCTCTCCAGCTGCTAGCCTGGAAACTGGATGTTGATTTTCCTCCACTGGAGCATGTTATGCTATTGTACCTTTGGCTTTGCTTTCATGCTTTGCATTCTAAATGCACCAAATGGCATGGAGCACTGTGTAGAGTGACTTCATAATGATAGCTGTTCTCCAGAGTTTCTTCAGCGCGAGCTGTCTAGAGGTTTGTGCGCATCAGTCTTCCCCCGACTGTGAAAGCCAGTCCCTGCACAGCGCCTTTGAGACAGTCCTGGATCTGCTCTAAGATGAGACCTGTGTGCACACAGAAGAGGAAGGCCAGCCTTGGGAGTCTCTTCTTTCATAAGATTCTGCCCTATCTCTGGAGGCAAAAGTAATGTCTAATTCACTGCAAAGGACTCTAGCCTGGCTCCATAGTGTACTTTTGGTTTAATAAATAGATGGCAAAGAAATGCTAAAGTGTGGTTTGTAAGTAAGTGAGCCTTGGGTTATTTTTAGCTCTTTCCAGGAAAATTCTTTCTTTTTGGGTTTTTCCTTAGTTAGTGTGAGGCCCCATGAAAGTCTGAGAGTATAGTTGGTGACTCGCAGAGATGTTACAGTGGTGATTTATTTCTGCATGGATCTATACTGCTAGGAAGACTTCTAAAGGAGTTCCCAACACAAGCTTAATTAGAACTGACTTAACTTCTGAAAATGGAAATATGTTCACACTAAATTGGAAAATACTAAGGACGGACACCGTTTCATATGTGTATTTGTATCTCAGGGGCTTTTCACAATGCCAAGCAGAGTGTAGGATCTGTAAGTATGTGTTGAATGATGGTAAAACTTTCTGGCAGGTGTCACCAAATCAAATAGCAGAGAACTTTGGGTAAGGAAGACCTTAATCTCCTTGCATCTCATTTTTGTTTTCCTGAAATAATAACCCTTTCAGGCCAGGGATTTAGCTCAGCGTCTTAAGCGCCTGCCTGGCAAGTGCGAGGTCGTGAGTTCGATCCCCGGTACCAAAAAAAAAACAACAACAAAAAAAGAAATAATAACCCTTTACATCTGAGTTGTGCTTTCATCTAATCTCAATTGACTGTATTTCCTTTTTGCCACACAAACATATGGTGGGCATAGGGGAGTAGGTTAAATTATTTCCTAGATGAGAAAAATAAGGCACAGGCTGGAAAACTGGGCCAAGCTCCCCAGTCACATCCTGATGATCGATGTCTACAAGCGTCTTAGTTTTCTCTTTACTGAGACAAAATACCCAACACCCAAAGTTAAAGGAGGAAAAGTTCATATGACTCACAGTTTGTGGAGATTTCAGTTCACAGCTGGCTGGCTCCAGGCATGGCAGAGGGGCATTACAGAAGATAAACAATTCATGGCAGGCAGGAGACAGCAAGCAAAAGCAACAAGAGACAGGCAGAGTCCCTCTTTCTGTGCCTTACATCTTATCCAGGCTCCCCACCCTTAAGGTGTGTAGCACTCAAACCCAGAGTGGGGCAGCATTAATCCTAGCAGAGCACCACGAATCAACCCCAGTACGGTATCCTTGATCCCAGCATCACACACCCTAGATCCAGCCACTTCCAAAAGCCCCACCTGTGACCACATGAGGCTTTGGGGGGACATCCAGACACAAGCCATGACAACAAGACAAGGTCTTGTGAGTCTCAGTACAGCACATGCTCACTATACCTCTCTCGGTTCTAAGATACAATTGAACTAGTCAATCTCTTGGAGCTTTATTTTCTAGCCCCAGCAGTGGTTCTTAACCCTTGTTGAGAATTAGCCCCAGCAGTGGTTCTTAACCCTTGTAGGGAATTAGTGAGAATACAATATCAAGACTTGTAGTACTTGTGGAAGAATAGACCATAGATCAGTGAAAGACAATCAAAACTCCAGAAGTAGATGGAAGATGTTTTGACATTTTTAAAAGGTAGAAGCAGTGCAATAGGGAAGTAATGGTGTTTTCAGCAAGTAGTGCTGGGGCGTGGGATATGCAAGAGTAAAAACATGGTATCAGCCCTAAATCTTCTACCTTATATAGGAATGAACTCACAGGTATAAATCTATAAAATCTTAATAAGAAAAAAATTGTCAGATCCTTGGGTTAGGCAAAAAATTCTTAGACTTGACACTGAAAGCATGATCTATAAAAGAAAAAAAAAGGATAAATTTTACCTCACCAAAATGTAAAACTTTTGCTCTTAGGAAGACCCTATGTTAAGAAGATAAAAGACATATTACTGGCTTAGAGAAAATATCTGAAAATCAAAAATCTGACAAAAGGCTATCAACAAGAGTTCTCAAAACTCAGCAATAAAATAGTCATTTAGAAAATGGGCAAAATATGCTTCACTGAACCGTATACACAGAAGGCCAATAATGAACATGAAAAGATATACACATCATTGGTCATGAAGGAAATGCAAATTAAAGCTACTGTGAGTGACCACTACACACATGTTAGAATGATGAAAATACAAATTGTGTCAACAACAAATGCAGCCGAGACTGCAAAGAAACTGGGCCTTTCATAAGTTGCTGGGGAGATGTAAAATGTTGCAGCCACTCTGTAAGGCAGTGTGACAGTTCTGTATAAAATTAAACATGCAGTAGCTATTTGATTCAATAATTGTACTCTTGGGCGTTTGACCAAGAGGATTGTTACGGTTGATGTCTAGGTGTCTCTAGAGTCTCATGCCTTCATGGGCAGCACTTTTGGAAAAAGACTGCACCATAAGCAGACACTACAGCTGACTTGCCTTCAGAAAATTGCGGGGGAGAGCTTCCTGGAGGTGTGACCTTGAAGGATATGTCTCTTTCTGCTGTCCTTTCTCTCTATGCTTCCTGCATGCCATGACATGAGCAGTTTTCCCCCACCTAGGCCCTTCTACTATGCTGTTTCATGCATTTGAACCCACTGAACGTGGACTGAAATCCTAAAGATTGTGTATTATATGATAGTATTTACATAACATCCTTGCAGCATAAGAAATCTAGAAATAAAGGTCTAGAGATGAAATCAGTAGTTTGTTCTAGATCCTACCATATGTCTCATATGTCATTCTAAAGTGTAGCCCCTGGAAAACAGCAATCAGCTTTGTCTCTAGATTTACACACTATGGATATTTCTTTTAAATAGGACAACGTGGAAAGTTTTCACACTAAGTTCCATCAGCAAGGTGGGTGAACAGTGGGCAGAGAGGGCAGTCAGGAGTCTGGGCCCCAAACTGCCCATTCTGACAGTGACAGTGATGTGACTCAGGGCAAACCACTTCCTAGGCTTTGATTTCCTCACCTATGAGCAATAGAGATTCAGTTAGGAAAATCTTCAAGACTCCCCAGTCTATCGTTTCGTATTCCTATGCATTTGCTCGCTTTTGGCACCTGTGTTTATGGTCACATATGTGGTCATTCTCACCAACTCAACTATGAACTGCATCAGACCTGAAAGCGTTGAGGCTAACATTTATTTGTTTCTTTAAAAATATTTTTATTTCTTTAGCTTCTGACCTTTTTAAAAGGTATACAGTACTTACAAAAGGACTGGTCAGTATTTCTGCTGCAGTTATTTTAAAAATTGGATTGTTAGTGGAAGAGTAGTTTCCAACTAGACATTTAAACAGAAGGCAAAATATCTTGTCATTGGTTAAGAATGAAAAGCTACTGGTTTACAAAACATGAAACGGTCATATTACTGGCTAAAATAAAATGTGAACACAGTATTACTTTTCGAGGTTCAGTGACTAAGAAAGGAAAAGTCTTTTTTTCTCTCTGCCTGAAAAAAGGAAACAACAAAAATGAAAACAAAGGTCAAGGTCAATGTAATTTGGGTTTCAGAACTTTTGCTCTTGGCTGAGATGGAGAAACAGGAATCAGATTTGTCTTCATAGCTGAAGCCAATCCCCTCCCCTCTAGAAAACAGGCAAAATAATTAAAACTGGTTTTCAAGATCCGGGACATGAGGCATGGAAGGACAGAGGCCAGAAAGGAAACAAATGGCATGCGCCCTACAATCGCCCAGCTTTCTCCGTAGGAGAATTTCCTAACCACACTGGATTGCAGGAGACTCCAGTGGGGACATGGAAGATTCGCTGAGTTGAGGAGGTGGACCTGGAGACGAGGCAGCTGGACTACGTAGGACGCAAAGCCGGAGAAGAGCGAGCTGCAGAGATAGCTCCCGGGAGCTGCAGAGACCCTGACAGATTCCACAGAAGGCCACCAGTGCATGTGTGCGTGGCGCTCCTGGAAGAACTGGAGCAGCGAGGCGGGGGGTGGGGGAACAACTAACAACTGGTCTCATCTTTGACCTTGACCTGGGCAGAAGTTACATGGGTGGTCAGTTTGGAATCCATCACTGAGCCCTTCATTCCTGTCTTATACACTTCTATAAATGTTACACCTCAAAATAAAAAGATTTTAAACAGACCAGTAAATGCTTTCAAACTGTCCAAGAATTTCGTGTAAATCTCCATCCAGATCGCCAGTGAGTCCAGTACTCCTCCATGGTGGCCCGGCCAGGTTGCATGACTGACACAGATCACCACCTGCTCAAAGCTGCCCCATTTTCAGTCACTTCATGAGAACCCTTGGTAGATGCCCGGTATCAGGGTCCTTTACGTTATTGATAACTGTGAAATCATAAAGTGGAACTAAGCCTACATTTCCAGCCCTTTCCACTCTTTAATTGTGAGACAGGGGCTTGCTAAGTGACCCCAAACTTGCAACCCTCCCTGGCTCGGCCTCCCACATAGCTGGGATTCTTTGCTAGTGTAAGACATATTTTGGGCTGGGGATGTGACTCGGTGGTAGAGCTCCTGCCTTGCATGCACAAGGCCCTGGGTTTGATCCCCAACACCTGCCCCCCCAAAAGACATATTTCCTTCCTTGCTTGCATGAAATAGTAAGATAATGTAAAAAGTTGAAAATATCAGAAAAATGAGCAATTCTGGCTACTGTACTTATATCTTTAAACAACTGGGACCAAATTGTTTTCTTAGCTTGAAGAAACCCTAAGAGCTGGCCTGTAGTTCAGACATTCTCCATAAAATTGTCAGCTCAACAATTATCATACCTAATCATCTAGCAACACTTATTTATGACCAGCTTCTATGTGGTCCTGTAATAGGATAACCTTCAACTTAACACAACTTGTGGAGAGCCCTGCCTGGTCTGCGTCTCAGTCTGGAAGTTTATATTTGTAATCCCACGGAAAGGTTATTGGAATTCTAGTGAGTTAATTCCAATCTACCATTTCCAGTGCAACCCATAGCAAGAATAAAGCCACTAAGGCATATTGGTAGCTGTGGGGAGCAAAGGGGGTCCTAAACTCAGCCAGGATGATGTCCAATCAGAACAAAGGCTTTGACTCAAGGTCCAATCCAGGCTTTATTAATTAATGAAGAGGGGTGAGTGACTCGGAGATGATGAGTGGCTGTGAGAAGGGTGGGAAGTGTATGTGAGTACCGTGTGCTGGGCTAGGTAGGAGGCCTGGAATCACCCCTGCAATATGCAGACAGAAGGACATACAGAAAGACCAGTCTGCGTAACACAATTCGAAGTAGTATCGGATGTTTCAGGGTTGTTGGTTCAGCTCTGATGTGTAATGTTTTATCTCCTGGGAAGTCACAGCCTCTTATCTCAAGGCTCAATCCCAGCCGATGGCGTGGAGCGTGGCTCTGGCCAGCTCACACGTGTTTCTTGGGAGGTACAGGTGGGACAACACTGGCTTGTCACCTTGCTTCAAGGGTTAGACATCAGCACTGCAGCCAGACCCGTCTGTGTTGCTTAAAGCCAGTTGAGGTGACAGGAAAAGTCCTAGCCAGTTCTGTACATGTCACTATGTGGAAAGAGGGTCGGGCTTATCCAAAATGGAAATTTTTGCTCTTCTTTCAAGGAGAGTTGTCCAGGTGGTCCTCCACAATAATCCTTTATGCAACTCACAGTTTTTGCTGAATCACTAGGATGCTGTTAATACAGTTGATTTTGTTGTTACAAAGACTTTCTCAACAAAGGAGCAGCATGTGGACTTCCATCGTGGCCCCACTCTTCTCTGGAGTAACCACTCTGAAATGCTTACTTATCACATCTGTACATCGAAACATATTTCGATTTTTTTTAAAGGGGTAAAATTAAACACAACAAAACAGAACAGAATGGGACATAAGAAAGCATAAATTTCAAAGCTAGACAACCAGAGATCTTCACTATCTGTCATATTGTCTCTTGTTTTCTTCCAAATGGTTGTCCTCATCTTTGCATATGGGGAGCTCATACTAAATAACATGGCCAATCTTTTCACAAGATGTGTAGTTCACTGGCTCCCACTTGCTAAGTGGGGCGGGGGGGGAGGATGACACAGGACGGGGCACAGGACGACATGAGATGTTTGGTTCTCAGCCCGCACACCCGCAGGCTCACAGCCGCCCCCCAGAGAGAGGAGGAGCTCCTTGTTCTCCCGGCACCCCGAGTCAACCACATGGTGCAGGTCCCGAGGTTCCAGGGTGGCTCTCTTGCGTGGAAACATATTTCAATCTCTAGTCTCCTAACACGGACAGTCCCGCCCATCATTTTATACAGTTGCAAGTTGGTTGCATGCATGGTAGTAAAGTTGGGGATGGGGAGAATTCTACTTCCGCCTCACTCTCAGTTCAAATCACATAGTCACACATGCTAAAAGAATCACTTTGTTAACTGTATCTCTCTACCAGTTTGCATTTTAAAAGCTGGCTGGTTTTATTTGTATCATGCATTGTTCTTGCCTATGCTTAGCCAGTTTCTGAATACATTGAACATAGAGTCCTTGGGAAAGTGGCCTTCACGTTATTCTTTTTCTTTTTTTATTTTTGAGACAGGATCTTGCTGTGTGAGTTGAAGTCCAGCCTCAACTACTCACTATGTCTCCCAGACTGTCTCCTCCTGCCTCAGCCTCTGGAGTGCTGGAATTACAGGTGTGCACCACCACGCCTGGCCTAACTGATCTATCTCCTCTACACTATTTTCTTTGCTTAAGAGTCTCTCGCTATTTCCAAGTAGACAGTTTTGATGAAACTGTTTGCTACCATCTCTGCGATTCTATTTTTCTATCTTAGTCATGCAAAGTGTTACCCTGCAAGAAGCCTGTAAAGTACTACTTACAGTTTATTTATGAATTATTGAACATCCGCTTCTGTCGGCTTTTTAATTCAATATTCTTTTCTTCAAATAACTCTTTTGGTGGTGAACTTATTTCTTTATGAGTTGCATGTAAATGTCACCTACATTTTGATGGCAGACCTGCTTCATTAGCCAGGAGATTTTTGCAAATAACACACTGCAGTTTTCGCGCTTGTGCACTCATCAGAGCTGAACTTGCTCGGCATGTGAGGGATCGTACTTCTGAATTAATCTGGTGCAAACTCTTTGACTGTCATTTCTTCTGAATTACTTTCATCATCATTACCGACTTTACTGCTAGTACTGCATTCCAAAAAGGTGTGCCTTCTCTCGGTGTTATAAGCCCAATGAGTCTCCTTTTAGCCAGTTATAATTATAAATAAATAATACAAGTTTTACTTCCCTAAGTTGACTGATAATGTTAAACTATAAGTAATAGACTTAATTAAAATTTAAACTGGTTGTAAAAACAGGTTATAAAAACGCTTTCTTAAATTGAGTGTAGTGGCGTGTGCTTATCATTCCAGCCCTCTGGGGGGCTGAGGCAGAAGGATCACAAGTTTGAGCCCAGCCTAGGGGAATTTGTCAACTTAAGGAGACTCTGTCTCAAAATATAAAATAAACAAAGGGGGCTGGAGCTGTCACTCGGTGTGAAGTCCCTGGCTCCAAACCCCAATGCTGAAAAATAAGTGAACTCTTTCAGATTGTTCTATATGTTTGTATTATAGTTGACCAGCAAACCTAACTAGCACGCATAGCAAGGGGGTCCTTCCGAGCATGAAATCAGGAACCTGCCCACTCTAAACGAGTCAGAGGAGACCCCACCACCTGGGATGAGGCAGGGGAGCGCTGGCTTCTCTGTGGGTGGCTGACCTAAGGCTGGTGACTCCACGTATGTGGGGGGTGGGGCTGCTTTCAGCAAGGACCTCTGCAGAGCAAGGCTTCCTCAGAGCTGGAATAAAATGTGCCACCGATTTAATAACAGCCTTGACTTCAGAAAAACAAGTACTGCCACTTTAAATGAATGCACTGATTAAATAAAAATGAATGTATCAAACTTCAGAGATGCTAATACAGGAAAAGCCACACTTAAGAGTGGAGGAGACATCACAAAGACGTTTTCCTAAGTCTGCCTGTTGCAGGAGTGTGTCTGCGCCTGTGTCTAGGGCCGGGGACGCTGGGCTGTGGCTTCTCACGGTGGGCAGTTTGCCGGGTTGTCACCCAGAAAGCGCTCCTTGCGGGCATCAGGAGGAGGTGAGGGGTGACTTGCTGACCTAGGAGGAAGGTAAACGTCACCACTGCTCTTGGGAAGGGGAGTCTATGAGGTTCCCTGAGTGTTTTCAGACTGAGGTTTGCTCTCTGTGGGCTCATGTCCTCTGGTGGATGACAGTAGCTTTCTGGGTCACTATGAATTAAATTTCCTCAAAGCGGCCATTCAGTGAGCCCCCAAGAATCTAGCTGTTTCTCTTGTCTGCCTGCACAGCTGACTGATCATCAGTTCAGTGGAGACAAACTGGAGTTACACTCACAGACTATAACTCGTGAGTGGTAGCCGGTTCTTCCTCAATGGTAACCACCTTGTGCTTTGTTCAAATACCTCTGGGACTCTAACCTGGCTCAGTGTGCAATCAGAGTCTCCACAGTGGAGGAGGACTCTATTCACAACACCCCAAAGGCTTTAGATGTTGTTTGTAACGTTATTATGCAAATCAAGGGGAGCCCAGAAGGGCTACCTATTCTTGGTCCATCAATATAGGTAACTAAGCTATGTCCAAAACAGGATGTTAGCACAAGAAAAGAATCTGGCCCTTTCCTTTCTCTCCTCGCTCAGTGTGGAGGTTTGGGGAGCCATGCAGAAGCTTAAGACAAGGAGGGGAGGGGAGGGGATGGGGTGATGAAGCCCTATCATAAAATAGGGTTTGCGTAGATGATCTTACTCGGCTGTAGGTAATGTTAGTGCTCTGCGCACGCTAAAATCAGACTACCTTGCGATGTTCAGTAGATTCAGGTGTGTTAAATGCTTTTTTTAACTTACAGTATTTGCAGTTTATGATGGGTGTTTTGGAGTAGAGCCCCATCTCAAGTCAGTGGTCATCTGTATTTATTTGGAAAGAAAAGAAATTCTCCACTGTGGAGTATGTACAGCTTCATGACTTAAAAACAGACCATCTGTTTTAAGACGTTATAACTTTTAAAGCTTATATTGTCATATTTTCACAACGGCTACTCAATGTAATGTCAAAATAACCAACTGGTTCTTCTTTTTTTTAATACAATGCAATAAGCTGACTGAAAAACTCAACTAGAAAATCAAACATACAAGAGTGTTCTGGAAATTTGTTTACAGAGCTATAGGAAAGGCCTCTTTCAAGAAGGCAAAAGACACAACAAAGCTCTCAAAATTTAAATTATTAGGCACTTCAGGGCAGTCAGACTCACAGAGGCAGACAGGAAAGTGGTGGCTGCCAGGGGCTGCAGTGGGGGTGGGTTGTTAGGGTTTAACTGGTGCAGTTTCAATTTTGCAAGTTGTAAAAGTTCTGGAGATGGATAATAGTGATGGTTGTACAACAGTGCAAGTGTACTTAATGCCTCTGAGCTGTATGCTTTTAAAAACGCTACATTGGTAAATTTTATGTTATCTATATTTTACATCTATCTATATATATATATATAGTATAATTTGTTTGTTGAGACAGGGTCTCCCTATATAGTTTAGGATGGCTTTAAACTCACTATGGAGTCCAGGCTGGTCTCAAACATATGTTGATCCTCTTGCCTCAGCCTCCAGAGTTCTGAGATTACAATCATGCACTACCACACCAGGCTTTAAAATTACAGTAATGGAAATCAGCCCATGTATGCAGCAGCCTCTGGTCTGCTTCTGACCTTGGAGCTTGCCATGGTCCCATTTGCCACAGAAATTTCTCACAAAAAGACCCCAAGGCAGCTGCTTCACTGCAGCGGGGGAGGCCTTGTGAAGTGTTCTGATTCTCCGGGCTTTGCTCACAGCTGCCAAGCCTTTGCTACTCCAAAGATGCCCTGAAAATATTGGGATTGTATCAAGATTGTAAGGAATGCAAGATCAAGAGACTTGTCTTTCATTTTGGAGGAAGTGTCCAACAAAACTCAGGTGGCTGGACCCCAGGAACTCTACTGATACTGTCACCCCCTGCTTTATTTTGGAATGTGCTTCCCGCCATCAGCCAGCATGTGTCCTGCCCAGCCCACCGGGAACCTGCCCCTGCCTGCTCTCAGCATGATGACACCAGTGTAGACCACCACGTCATGTCCCCTGGATTGGTGAAACGACAGAGCTTCCTATATTGTGCATGTGCTAACTTCCCAAAATAAACCCCATCAGCATGGAATTTTAATATGCACTAATAAAATGTAAAAAGAACTAAAGATTCCTACCTCCAACCCAAGCCCAGATTCATGAAACTGGGATAAATCTAAGGCAAGATAGTGAACATATTCCTCAGCTCCTGCCATGCGAAGGCAAACTGTCGATCCACTGTTTATTGGGCTGGAGGAAAGAGCAATTGCCAGACGATAATGTAGTAATGCAAGCTATGAAAGAGATGGCACCTATAAAAGCAAACACAATTAAAGTTGTTGTCATCGCCTCTCATCTGTGCGTTGGAGATATTGTCAGGTGAATTGCAGCTGTGATAGAAATCATCATTCCTGCATCACTTGAGTTTTTGATGGTGGCATTCGAAGCTGTTTTTCTCCCAGGGATGTGGTATTACTCCTTGATTTGGTTTTAAAAAAGAAGAAGGGTGGCTATCTGGGTCCCGCCAGCCATAGCAATGATAGCTTGCATGCCATGGATTAGGAAACTATTGTGAAGATTCTGCCAGTTTCTAAGTACATCAATTTCAACTTGACACTCCGGGAACTTGGGAGATAACTACCTGACAGGTTCAAAGTATCTTGCCCCAGGGATCCTTTAATCCCTTTGTTTCAGTAAAATAAAAGTTTACTGGCTTCTCTTATTCTGTATCCTTTGACTACATATCCACAGGGGTAATTTTGGGGGATAATCCCTAAAAATGGGATTGTTGAATTTGTATCCCATAAACAACATATTGTCTTACCAGTCATCTTGTGAATAGGTATCTTGTTTTAATGTTCATTTATTAATTTTTAGTTATACAAAGCTCTCTGTGCAGATCTCCTGTTCCCAGCCCACACATCTTTGAATGTCCTTTGAGTCCTATCACAGTGAACATACCAGGAAGTAGATTCAAATCAAAGCCCCGTTTCTTCCATGGACTGCCAGGAGCCCAGTGGACTGCTCTGGCATTTAAGCTCTTGGTATTTCCCTTTTCTCAGCAGATGGTCACTTGGTCAGTGGCCACAAGTCCTTTGGGGAAAGTTTTAGTAAGGTTCTTTTCCTCTCATGGTGCCTTTCAAGATCTCCCAGTTTCCCTTCACTCAAAACCTGGAACTGATTCAGATTGTGGAATTGGGAGTGGGACCCTGATTCTCCAGACAGATGGCTCCAGACAAGTCTCCATTTACCAAGCTCAGACTGGATTTTATTGTTGTTGTCACGATGTACAAATCGGGTAGAACTTTTATGAGATGCCCATTTTATGGCTGATCAAATGGGAATAGTTAAGTCACTAAGATGCACCATACCATGCGAAACTAGTTAAAAATAATGAGGTGCATCTAAGCAGGCTGGCATGTAAAGTTTCCTCAGTAGACTGGGGTGAGAAAAAGTTGGAGGAAATGTTCGGAATGTTACCACTTCTATAGAACCCACAGTGACCAACAACTGTGCAGTCATGTATGTGCATGTTTACGTGTAAACAGACAGAACAAAGTCAGGGGGAATCCACACCAGACCAGCCACCTCAGCCAACCCTGGGGAGAGATGTGGAATTGGAGGGGAGTGAGGTGGTGGTGGAGGAAAGCTTGGATTTGGCCTTTCTCTCTTTATGCTTGAAATTTTACCAGGACACCTCCGAGTATCTTGCTGCACATTAAGAAAACAGTCATATTTGATGATCCAGACATCCGCAGGGAGGCGGCAGGAAGGACGCACCTCTCATCTCTCCCTTTGCTCTCCACTCTGCTGCAGTATTTGGGGCAGTGGCTTCATCTCTGGGTCTAATATTGGCTTCTAATTACACAGCAGAACTTAGTATCCAGCCTCCTCCCCACTACCTTACGGTATGTTTGTCTCCTTACCACGACAAAAAGTTTTTACATTTCTATATCTCGAAAAGCATTTAGCAGTGTTCTTCATGAAGACTGCTGTGAAGAAAAAGCCTCACGTAATCCTGCCTTCAAGCTAGAGTTTTCTTTCATCACTACCCCAGGCCGAGTCTATCAAAATCCAGTTAATTCTTCACGGTTTTGTTCAAGTGTCATGTCCTCTCAGATTTCCTCAGTTGCATTTCTTCAATTACTGTGCATTGTGTTTTTCCTTTCTTCTAAAA
>PVJX010031927.1:0-20821 GCA_004027295.1 Dolichotis patagonum | reverse complement strand
TGGCAGGGTGGGTTCGGGACCCCAGAGAGGACAGGTGTAACGGACTAGGGGGGCGCACCGACCTGGGGGTGCACCTCCTGCAGGGAGTTGAAGAAGGCCTCGAACGGGGGCCGGCCGAAGTGGGTGACTGAGCGCAGGCCCGTGAACAGACTCCGGTTCAGCACCTTCTGGAAGTGCCGCTCGCAGATGTACTGGGGGGGACACACGGGGGTCACAGCCCGGCCTCCTCTGGGGACGCCTCCTGGCCCGCCAGCCCGGCCCCGCCCACCCGGCCTACCAGCATGGTGGTCCTGAGGTCGAACTTCTCGGCCAGCTGGGTGATGTAGATGTGCACGGAGACCAGGTCCTGGCGGTCGTTCTCCTCCACCTCCCGGATGATGTCGGCCAGCCACTCGAACTGCCGCTGGGTCCGCGTCACCCAGATGAAGTAGATCTGGGGAGCAGGGGGCCAGCTCAGCCCAGACGCCCTGCATCCCGCGTCCGGGTGCTTTCCCAGACTATACTCTCCTGCCTCAGCCTGCTGGGGCCTCTGCCAGGGACATGGCATGCACGCATGCGCACATGCGCCCCAACCCAGGCTCTGGGGTGGGAGAGGTGGAGTAGGGCAGTGGGGGGCCGGGCCTGGAGCTGGAGTACAGCACGGGGGAGGCAGCAGCCTGGGGCCTGGTCTGGCCCACGCACCCTGCTGTGGGCCCTGCTCAGCAGAGACTGCTCCCGAAGCACAGGCACGGGAGGAGGAGAAGGCACTGTCACCCTGTGAGTGTCGATGACACATGGGCCGGGCCTCTGCCCGCTCATTCCAGCTTCCCTGACTCATCTGCCAGCCCCATGACGAGCAAGGGCCTGCCGCTGGTCCATCCGGAGGGAAGGGGCCCAAGCCAGCAGAGAGGCCAGCCGGCCAGCCTTGCCACCTCTCGTTCCTCCCAAGCTGAGCAGGTTTCACCCAGCCCCACCCGAGGCGTGCCCTGCCGGCTCCTGGCCCCCAGTGTCCCAGGGGCTGTCACGGGTGATCCTACACGATCCCCCATGACCAAGGGCAGGAGCCTGCACACATCAGCAAGCCTGGGGGTCTGGGGTTGTGACACCAGCCACCGGCCAGCCACCCCCAGGTGTCAGGCCATCTGGCCCCTGCCCAACCCAGGGACTGAGAACAGCAACAGTGGGCCGAGGATTTAGCTCAGTGGCTTAAGCATCTGCCTGGCAGGCACGAGGTCGTGAGTTAGATCCCCGGTACCAAAAAAAACAAGAACAGCAACAGTAAGGGAAGTGCAGGCAGGGCCCAGAGGGGCTCGGGTCCGGGCTGTAGCAGGAGTGGGCACTCACTTTCTTACAGAACACCTGGCAGCTGACAGATGACTTGAAAACCAGGTCTTTGAGGATGGAAGCAAAGGGAGTGACCCCGATGCCTCCTCCCACCAGCACCGACACCTCAAACTTATGCCACTCCTGGTGCCCCTCTCCAAAGGGACCGTCAAGGTAGAGCTGCAGGGAAGGAAAGGTAGAGCTGCAGGGAAGGTGGCTGAGCTGAACCCCAGCTACCACCATAGCTCTGAAGCCAGAACTGGCCGACAGCGAAAGGCAGGGATGCCAGTGAGGGGAAACTGGCAGGGACGTGGCATTTTCAGGATCGACCAGGCTGGCCAGGGGGACAGGAGCACCAAGGGCATCTTGGGCTACCGAGTACCTTTGGGTACTTGGCAGCATTGTCACCAGTCGGGGGCGAGTAGATCTCCCGGAGGCGGGTGGTCCAGGGCCCCGCTGCCCGGATGTGCAGGCTGAGTGTGTCCTCGTGGGGCGCAGAGGTCAGTGTGAAGGGGTGGTACTCATTGGTCCCCAGAGCCAGGCAAGCAATCCGCACCCACTGCCCCGACTTATACTCGAAACCCTGGGGCCGCTGGAAGCGCAGGTGGGTCACTCCTGGGCAGGGACGGCAGGTGGGGGTGTGGGCTCCAGAGTGCCCCCCCAACAAACCCCAGCTCCACCTCTGGAATACGACAGGGAAGGCCTCCCATCACCCATGCAGGGCCAGGGCAGCAGGGCAGGGGTCCCAGCCTTGGGTTCCCCGGGAAAGACCGCTTCCTACCACGCTCCTCAGCCAGCCCTAACCCCTCTGCAGGGCCAGGCCGGAAGATGCGGTCCAGGCTCTACCTGCACCACAACAGCCTCCAGGCCGGTACCTGAGGGCAGCAGCTCGGCCTTCACCACGCCGATCTCCACCTTCTTGCGGCTCAGGCTCACCAGCTTGTCCCCCACATAGATGAGTGCGGGGACCAGGAAGAAAAGGTGGAAGCGCGGCAGCTGGATCAGAGCAAAGCTGCCGTGGATGATGAGCTGGGGACCAGAGAGCACCGCTCAGGCCCAGGGACAGGCAGGCGGGGCGCAGGCTGTGCTCAGGCCTCCGAGCTCCCCACTCCGCCCCCGGCATCCCTCGGGAATCCGAGAGAATGGGCCTGCTCCCCATTCCCACCGACACCTGCACTGACCCCTGCAGGCTCCCACCCTGATGCTCTTCCACGGCCCCCCACTTCCGCCTTGGGGTTTTAGTAGTGCGTGTCCCTGTCCGTGTCCGCAGTGGGGAGCTGGTGCGCACACATCATTCTAGGTCCCCTGTCTACTCCTCTGGCACCTGCTGCTCCCCGTGCCTGGGCTGCCCTTCTCCTCGTCCTTCGTGGCTGCCTCTGGCCCCTCTGCAGGTCTCAGCCGACACACCACCTCCTCGGGTGTCCCTCCATCCTCTCTGACTCCCCAGGGACACCAGTCATCACCATCACCCACAGCCATGCATGCCGAGCGTCCCTGCTGGGCTGGGGACATGCACTCAGAGCCGGCACTAGGAACCTGTGGGAGAGGAGTTCCCTAGTCTGTCCCTCTCTTTGGCGGGCTAAGAACACCTAAGGAGGAGCCATGAGATAATTGGTAGGCACTGTCCCGCACAGACCCTCTGCCTGACGGTGGCAGACACAGCTTGTCCCAGGCCTCTCGCTCACTGTTCCTGAGCCTGGGTCTTGAGCTCCTGCCCCCGATGTCCCCTCCTGACCATATCTGTTCCTGCTCTTGGCAGCCTGTGGACACTAGTGACACAGCCCCAGGTCTCTGCCACCACCACCGCTACCCCTGCCTCAGAGGCTCTGCTGCTCAGCCACTCTGCCCACTCTGCAGCTCCTGCCTGGTGCCACTCCCCCCGCCATTGCTGCCCTAGGTGCAGCCCCTTCCTCCTGCACCCCACCCTATGGCATGGCCACTGGTCACAGCATGTCCTACCACCCCCTCGTCCTGTGCCACCCACGGCCGGCCTGCTTCTCTGTACCCTTAAGACTCCCAGGTGTTTCCACCCTGCCCTGGGTTCACGGCTGCCCTGTACCTTGCGTGGCTCTCCAGGAACCATGAAGCCCTGTCACCAAGAAGCTGACCTTCCCAGTCCCCCCTGGCCAATTCAGCCCAAGGAAAACTTTCCTCTCTGCTCTCACCATGGGGACGCTGGGTTCGGCAGGGAGGCCTGTACTTGTGTGTTTTGATTACTTCCCCCAAGTTCCTAAGGGCAGGGCTTGAGTCCCCACCTCCACTGCCTCACCCAGGGCTGGCAGGTAAGACCCTCGGCAAACCCCAGCACAGGCTTAAACCTGGTGCCAAGCCATGCATCCTCCCGACCCCTCCCTACCGGTGCTGCCCTGCCCAGCCCCAAGGCTCCTTCCAAAGCCTCCACCCCTGCGAGCACAAAGGCAGGGTGACCTCACACTCTGCTTATACATCCCATTTTCTGCTGCTGTGCTTTCGACCGCAAAGCTACTGCAGACTGCCGGCTGGCTGGCGGCCTGGGCCTCGGAGCAGGCAGCTGCCTCTGACACGCCAGCCCTGCCCTTCGGCCCAAATCGGCAGGCTGGCATCCAGCCCCAGCATCTGCTCTGCCCCGGCTTCTTTCCTATCACCTCCCTTTCTGCTGCAGATCAAGCAGCCATGCCCGGGAGGGATGGAAGGAAGGAGGACAGTGCTTTGGCCCTGCCACGGGATGGGTGCTCTGAACCCAGAAACCATCAACAAGGGGTCCTGAGCCTCAGCCACCGGGCTGGCTGCTGGCTGGGTCGCCCCGACTCTAAAGATGCTGCTTGATCACCAGCGACAGCCCATGAAGCCGTGGCCCAGGGCGCCAGGCCCCCACCCATTATTTGGCAGGACAAACAAATTGGCTTTGGTTTCCAAAGAAGGGAGTGATTTCTTAGGAAACAGACATCATCAGTTCTCGGGAAAAAGCCACCATGGTGGCTCAAGAGCAAGGGTGAGCACAGAGCACAGGGATGCAGGAACCACCCTGCCCCCAGCTGTCACAGAGGACGGAGCTGGGAGGAGACAGCTAGACAGGCGACCATGCGCCGGCTCTTTGTCTTAGAACAAAGGAGACCCCTGTGTGCAGCTTGGCCTGAGATGCAGAGGGCGCTCAGATGGGTTCTGATGCTGACAGCCAGTCATCTGGCATCTGGTGTGGGAATGCGGGGCCCTGGCACTTGGGTTGGCTTCTCAACCAGCCTTCAGGGTGCTCTCCGGGGAGCTGCCTGGGTCTCTGGGGTAGGCAGCCAGAAAGAGCCACAGCACAGGGACCCAGGCAGAGCCACCTGGACTAACCAGGTGACACAGCTGATAGCAAACTCGGGGCAGGATGAAGGGAAGAGGAGAAGAGAAGGAAGAAAGCATGGGACCCAGATTACAAAGAAGGGGGACAGTGCAAACTTCGAAGTGCAATTTGTGCTGGGTGTGGTTGCACAAATTTATAATCCTAGCACTCAGGAGGCTGAGGCAGGGGAAACCCCACACATTCAAGGCCAGCCTGGGCTATACAGTGAGTTCAAGACCAGCCTGAACTACATAGTGAAACTGTCTCCAAAAAAAACAAAAAGAAAGAAAGTCCAATTTAGCAGTCCAGCTGAAGATGTTCTGAGACAGTTCACTAACTTCAGAGGTAGCATTTGGCTGGGTGGGGTTTGCTTAATGTACCCCAAAATACCATTAGAGTCAAAACAGCAGAACCCACCTAAAAAACAGTGATGCTCCTTTAGGTGCAGGCCATGCACCCAGGAGCCAACACCAGACCCCAGAGGCAGAGAGACGAAAGCAACGAGGGCGTCCAGTGGGCTCAGCCTGGCCCTACCCCAGGCCGAGTTAGGGGAGCCAGCCTGCAGCCTCCATCTCTCACGAGGGAGGGGAGGGGACCCTTGAAGTACTGGGGATGGGGAAGAGGACCACTGTCCCACCGCGCTGGCCCGGCCTGCAGCCGGAAGCCCTCACCAGGATGTAGAGCACCACGTAGAGGTGGTGCGTCAGCCAGAAGCCCCGGAAGCTGTGGCGGCGGAAGTGGCGGGAGGCGAAGACGTACATGATGGCCAGGACCAGGAGCAGCACGACCCCAGTGAAGCCTGCAAAGGGAACAGGACGGGGTTGCTCTCATCACCCAGGGGTGGGGGGGCGGGGGGTCCCCTCTCCTCTCCAGCACCCTCCTGTGTCCTCCTTCCAACACCACTGACCTGAAGAACCTCTCAGGTCCGCCACTCACTGCCCTGAACCTTGCCCCTGGGGCTATTTTTGCCCCACAACATCATAGAGCCAGTACCTTGCACTGAGCTGCATCCCCAGCCCGCCTGCCTCCCTCTTTCTCCTTTCTTTCCTCATTTTTTTCTCTTTCACTTTCTTTCTTGCTTTTTAAATACCAAGACAGAGAGTCTCACTAAGTTGCCTGGACCGGCCTTGAATTGCATCCGCCTGCACAGTCTCCCCAGCAGCTGGGATCACAGGTGTGCACCACCACGCCCAACTACCCTGGCTGTGGCCTCGTGGGGCAAGGCTTGGTCTCGGTCCCTGCACCATCCACAAGGTGGCCACAGGACACAGCGTGAGCACTGGCACCATGAGTACCCTGCTCATTCTCAGCCCCGGGTCCCTTCCTTTTATTGGGGATCCCAGGCCAGGCACTGATGCTGGGGGGGCAGGTCACAGAAGAGGGTCCTTCAGGTGATCAAAGAGGAGACAGGCAGAAATTAGGAGGATTAGAGCCCTGCAGAATGGAAGAGCAAAGGTTAAGAAGGGATCTCAACAAAGCCTTGTAAAGTTATGATGGGGAGGGGAGTGTGAACCCAGCTTTATCCCCTCAATCCCAGAGAGCAGGAATTCCCAAGCAGCCACCGAAGTTCAAAGCAGAACGTTTTAGGCTTCAGAAAGAATTTATAAGAATCCATGCTGTGTTTCACTGAGAGTAGCAAGTATAGGAAGGGAATGGGCTGGAAATATAAATAGGTTCACAGCTAATAGCTCTGAAGTGGGGGATTACAGAGAGCTAGGCATACGCCCCTAATCAGCCTTTGCCAAGACATCCTACAAGAGAGGGGCTCCTGTCTGGCCTCACAAACAGCCTGGGCCCCCTCACACAAATGGGGCACAGCATTCCTCAAGACCACAGTACAGGTAGGAGTGGTAAGGTGGGTTAGTTAGCCCAATGTGGGGAGGAGCTAATCCCAAGCAGGGGACTGGAATGCAGAGTCACCTGAGTCTCTAACTGCCCTGGATGAGTACCCTAGGCCAGGGGGTGGGCCCCAGCTCGCCTTGGGGGCTGAGCCAGTCGGACCTCCTCTGTGACCCACAGACCCAAGCCTAGAGGCCTGGGAACTCGTGCAGTGGAAGGACTCTCACCTGGTACCGTCTGGAAAAACCACCAGTAATACTTCTGGGGGAGGTCCGACCTGTAGGGAGGGGACAGCAAGGGGGGACCCTGAGAGATACACTCTGGGAACCCGCAGAGAGGCACCCCGACCAACCACCAGTCTCTGCTTCTTCTGACTTGGGGTAAAGCTTGGGCTGCCCCAGACTGGGAAAGAGAATGTGTGTCTTTCCAGCTGCTAGGAGCACATGCACGCGCACGCATGCGCGCGCACACACTTACCCGTTGTCATGGAAGAGGCCCGGGAAGAGGCAGGACAGCACGCTGAGCGGGCTGACAGAGAACAGGTACACATTCACCACGTGGCCGGCACTGTGTAAGACTAAGGGGGACCAGACGGGCATGGTGACCCCAGGGTATC
Source organism: Dolichotis patagonum (assembly GCA_004027295.1). NCBI lineage: Eukaryota > Metazoa > Chordata > Mammalia > Rodentia > Caviidae > Dolichotis > Dolichotis patagonum. The sequence continues at coordinate 13,760 of PVJX010031927.1, read as the reverse complement.
CCGTGGGGTGCTCAGCACCTTTCCCAAGGGAGGATCCCCACCAAACAGAGCTGGGGGGGCCGCTGGAAAAGGAACCCAGTGGACTGAACTTCTAACCTCTCAAAAACCTGCCAGTGCTCCCCAAACCACCCATGAACACAATCACATAATTCTCGCTCATAATTAAACCACTAGAAGAACCTTCCTTTGGTTTTTATGTTTTTAAACACAGAAACTGGGAGAGAGACGTTATTTGCACCCAGGTGTGAGCCAGTTTCCGGGCAATGCGCCTATTAGGGTAAGAGGTTTGAGAATTTAAACGTGAGCTATCTCTTCCAGTCGCCTGCTCCCACCACACCACCGCCAGGACCATCTGCGTCCTCTGGAATAGGACACAAGTGGTTGGCACACATGGGAGGGAAGAGGAGAGAAGAGGAGGGGAGGGGCCTGGCGGGCCGCCCTGCCTGTGAGCACGATGGCCGTGCCCGCGATGAGGCGGTGGAAGTCCACGGCGGCGTCGAAGGGGATGTAGCGGTTGAGGAAGGTCTCCCGCAGGAAGGTGATGAGGTTGCGGCACATGGTGAGCAGGATGTAGGAGAACATGAAGGAGATGCTGGCCGCTGTGCCCCGCGACAGGATGATGCCCACACGGGTGGTGTCCGTGATGCCCTTGTGGTGGGCGGCAAAGGCATAGTCTGTGGAAAGGGACAGTGCAGGTAGCAGAGCACTGGTTAGGGATACTAACGCTACCCGGTCCTCAGGTCCTGGCCGGTGGCACCCATGCAAGGCCACCCTGTACTGACTCCAGCAGGTGCCATTCACTAGGTGGCCATCACGCGTATCAGGCCCCGCCCTTGGCCTGTCTGTCACCTCAGGCCCCACCCCAAGAGCTGTCTGGCACTCCAATAGACTCCGTCCCCAGGGCAGCAGTTACTGCAGGTCTCACCCCAGGGCTGTCACTCTTCGAGGGCCCTGACATTCATTGCAGGCCCTACCCCAGAGGCTGTCCACTACCCCATCGTGTCCCATCTAAGACTGTCATTCACTGCAGGCCCCGCCCCCGGGCGGCCCGTCACTCTCCTTAGGCCCCGCCCCATCACTGTCATTCACCTCAGTTCCCGCCCCTTTCCTCGCAGGCCCCGCCCCAGCCTGCGTGCTCCGCCGCACTCACGATGGGCGCGCTCCAGGAACAGCGCAGCGGCGATGGCGTAGAACACTGCCACGCACCCTATGTGGCGCCGGTAGTTCTCCACGAAGCGCTTGAACTGCTGTACCGTCTGGTGGCGGCGACTGCGCTGGAACTTCTCCCGGTGCGCCTCGGTGAACAGCAGCGGTTGGAAGGACGTGACCCTGCGGGATGGGATGGTAGCCTTAGCCTGGTTGGGGACCCCCGCGGCGGGGGAGAGGCTTGTCGGGGTAAGGGCGGCGAGTCAGACCCTCCCCAGGGCGCCACCGCAGCTCAGGGTCATTGGGCCCCAGAGGCGCAGGCGTGCTCGGCCCCTCGCCTGTCTGCAGCTCCAGCTCCACCAGCACCTGGACAGGCTCTTCCCGAGCCCCGGGGCACCTCCTCCCGGAGCGGTTCTCTGAACCCCAGGCAGAGGCAAGAGCCTCCTTGAGCTCCGTGGTCCTTGCTAGCACCCCATTCTACCTTCACTAGAGGGCCGCTCATGATCAAACCGAGGGCTGAGCACAGTGCCCAGCCCAGCTTGACAGGATGCTGACGGACTGACGGATGGCTGCATGGACGGCACGCAAGCATACTTCTTGCCGAACCGCCGTCGAATCTCCTGGGGAGGGTCCGTGTCAGAGGGGCACTGCAGTCTCTGCAGGGTCAACTCGGGCTCCATGATGTTGGGGGAACAGCGGGCACTCACTCTGGGTGAGGGGCTAGGGAGGAGGAGAGAAAGGACCCGGGCCCTCAGCCGCTGGTCCTCTGCTGCCCCTGGTCTGTCCCCACACTCACTTTGTAAAGGAAAGGTCAAGGGTCTAGGAGGGTTGGGGAGACGGCAGGACTGGCACAGGGGCCCCAAAAGAAAGGAAAATTCTGGAGTCCCCATACAGGCCCAAACCTATGTCTGTCACCAACACGGGGACATTTGGGCCAGGCAGGAAATGAGCGCTGAGGTCCATCAGGATGGATCCAGCCAGGGTGCAGGGCAATGTCTGCCCAGAGTGCCTGGTGCCCTTCTGTGGTTGGGGTGGGGGGTGCTGGTGCCAGCCATGCTCCTTGTTCACCTCAGGGGCTCACCAGATCTTGTCTTGGCTGATGTAAGAGGCTCGCCGGCAGAGGTCCTTGATGACTTCTGGCACTTCCACCCCTGTGAGGCAGAGCCCAGGCGGGCCTGACTCAGAAGAGCCTTCCATGCGCAGACACAGTGGAGGGTCCCTGTCCTTCCCCAGTGGCAGCTGGACCCAGCCAGACAGTGGGAGAGTAAAGAGAAGGCCCAAAACAAAGCTGGGCAAGCAGGCTGCCCTGGGAATGGGCCTTGGGACTGGCTTTAAAGGACAGAAGTACAGTTCTGGAAATGTATGCAACCTGCCTGTGAAACCCCTTCTGCCACTAGAACTCTGCTTAAGACCTTCCAGTTTGAAACCTCACAAGAGTTCAATGTAGAACTAGGTGGTGGGTATAGGGGAGATCACTCTAAAGTTCTACTTGTCTCTAAAAATGTTCAATACTAGGGGAAGCACCCCTCCCAGGGGCCACCCACTTTTCCTGTTTAGGCTGGACACTGGGCATAGGTCAAGACTGAACTGCCAAGCTGGGTCCTTAGGAGAGGTCTGGGTGTGATAGTTTAGATCTAACATGTCCCCAAGGCCTCAAGTGCTCCTAGGTGGGGCTTTTGGTAGGTAACTGGACTGTGGGGGCTGATAGCTCACTCGCTATGAGGAGGTGGGGTCTGGTTGGAAGAGGTGGGTCACTGGGGCTTGACCTGGAAGGTTCATCTCTCTCCCTAGCTCCTCCCTTGACCTCTCTGCTTCCTGTCCACCATGTCACAAGCAGTCATTCTTCTGCTTGCCACCGTGCCATGGAGCCACTGGGCTATGAACTAACCCTCCACAAACCATGAGCCAAAATAAACCACTCGTCCTTTAGTCTGTGGGTGTTAGGTATTCTGTTTCACTGATGAGAAAGTAACAAAGACACCAGGTTATCCTAAAGATAATCCTGGTCTTTACCTGAGGCCAAAGTGTTTAAATAAATAGATAAATAAATAAATAAATACCCTCTCGAATGCTTGGGCAAATAGCGAGTGTCTAAAATAGTAGATGGTGGCCAATGGAGGTAGAAGGGAAGGGCTGTTTGCACGAAGTCTTACGCTTTCTCTGTAGTTCAAAGTCTTTTAAAGTAAAAGCAGGAAGAAGAAACCCAGCACGGCAATGACTCAAATCAAAGCAAGTCAATGCACAATGCTATTTAACCCCCAGTCCCCAAGCCTGGTCCTGCCAGGCTGGGTGGCCCTGGGCTTTGTGGCCTGGCTCCCTTGAAGCCTCTCCCTTGCTCCTGTCTGCTGCCCAGGCTGCTTGGTAAAAGGTAAAGCTGCAGAATCAGAGTTCTGGGGCTCCCCTGCCAATACCCCCACACCCAGGGTCAAGGCAGCCCTGGCCAGAGATGCATCCCCGTCTTGTCTAACTTGCTCCTGTCCCAGCTGCCTTCTCATAATCCCGGGAGCGGCTGGGTTCGGTCTCAACATGCCCCAGTGAGAGTCTCAGGCTGAGAAGACACTGTGACAGAGCACAGCAGGCTGCAAAGAGCTCTTCAACCGCTACCATCCCTTCCCCCACGCAGACTCCGCCCCGCTTGAGTCACACAGGTGAGGGTGCAGGTGGGGGAGACCAGCACTGAGCCTGGGGAGACACCTCCTGGGCCAGAACCAGCTGGCCAGCCAGCCAAGGGGACTGGGAGGGCTCAGGTAGGGCCATCACAAGGAGACTATCCCCCCTGGCCTGGGCACCATGCCTGCAGAGCATGGGCAGGAAGCCAGGGAAACAGAACTGCACCCCCATCTCCCGCCCACCCTGACCCCACCAGGCCTTGTCACCATCCTGGGCTCCTTTCTACAGACAAGACAGACAGACACTGAACGACATGTTGGGGGAGGACAGAGACCCCCGGTGGCCCCACCCTTGACGCAGAGCTGCGTGAAGCGGAGCTCGCTGTCGTGGTCCCGCAGCAGGAAGTGGAAGTCCTCCCAGGTCAGCTCCTCCTTGTCCTGGAAGCCCGCCTCCCGGAACATGGACTCCACCACCTCGGCCAGCTGGGCCTTGGACAGGCAGTTGTTGGAGATCTCAATGAAGGACCTGGGGGTGGGGGACAGAGCCATCGGGCCGGAGGTGAGGCCCCTGGATCAGCCCACCAGGCCTCCAGGATAAGCAGGGGGCTCCCACTTCCCCTCTAGCCTTCTGCTGTCCCTCTCCTGTCCCCTTGTCTCCCGGCTGTGCCAGAGGACTCACCTCAGCATCCTGATGAACTCGTCCTTGGAGATGAGGCCATTCCCGTCAAAGTCGTACATGCGGAACATGAGGCGAGACTTCTCCTCGGGGGAGCCTGGGGAGGGGGCCACGAGGAGAGCTGCAGCCCATCTGTCCGAACCTCAGATACGATGACCCTCGCAGCAGGGGACACTCTGCTTCTACCCCTACCTGGGCCCCCCAAGCAGCAGCTGTGGCTGGAGACTTGGCCCCGGCACTTCCCACCTCCGACAGGTCAGCTGGACTCCACCTCAGCCCCCCACCTCCCCTCTCACCTTTCATGAAGACCACCAGGATGTCCAGGAACTCCCGGAAGGACAGGTAGCCATTGCCGTCCTTGTCAGCCAGTGAGAACATGGACTCCACAAACATGTCCTGTGGCTTCAGGCCCAGGGACTCGGCAAACTCGGCCCTGCTCAGCTCGCACGTCAGGGCCTCCCGCACCTTCTGGGACGAGTCCAGGGGCAGGGTCCCCGCGTCCGCCTGGTTGATGTCCAGCACCTACATGCGGGCAGCAGCAGAGAAGGGGGAGGAGGGTCACGGCTTTCTCACCTCAAAGACCATGAAAGTCACATTGTGAAGCTCCTCCCAGCGGCCCCTGCATGGTTCCAGGGACATAATGTGTGCATTGGAGTCCTGGGCTGGGTCAACTCGGGATTCTGGAAGTGGAACTAAGCGGTCCCAGATGTGTCTTGATTTGAACACAAGACAATTTGGAAATGGTGGAGTACCCTTGCCTTCCCATGCTCACGCACACGGAGTAGAGCAGAAACAGAGAACACGGCGGCAGCCCAAGAAGGGGCAGCCTTGTTTGCTGACCACCTCCCTTCTGGTTTTCAGTCCTGCCGTGGGGTTCCTGAGACAAGCTGCGTCCTCAGAGTCAGCCGAGCCCCTGCGAGGCTTCCTCCACCTCAGATCTAACAGAGTTTTAACTAAAGCAAGGCTTCCTCTGGGCTTGGGGAAGAGGAGCTGTCATCCCGGGCTGTGCACCACCAGCCCGGGGAGTCCGCCGGTAAAGGAGGCAGATAAGCCACAGGCCTCGGTACCTGCCTTTCCTGCCTGGCAACTGCATGCCTCAGTCCAAGCCTGTCTGTGAGTCCGAATCTTGCAGCCTCAGACAAGGTGCCTTAGTGGAAAGAGCCCCGGGCTGAGACCTGGGTTCACGTCCCAGCTCTGCCACCGGCTCACTGCATGGCCTGGGGCGTCCTGTCCTCACCCTATCTCACAGGGTTATTGTGAGAGTCAAAGAGGCAGGTTGTGCCGGAAATGTTTTGAAAGCTGAGAGCACGCAGCAGCCGCCTGAGATTGGCAGGCACCCACGTCATCATCCCTCATCCCGAGCAGGGGCTTCCTGCAGCTCCGCGGGGACGCCCCTTCCGCGCCCCCCCCCCCCCGTCCTAGGCGACCAAAGCTGCTGGGGCCCTTTGCACTCTTGCTCCACAGCTTGGTAGAGGGTAAATCCGGACGACTAAAGGCTCAGTAGAACGCTAGCTAGCTTGAATCCACAAGATTTCCCCCACCGGCCCTCGAAGCTCCTGCTCCAACATTGTTTTTCATTGTGCGGAGAGCAGCTCTGCCCACTCCTTGCTCCTCCTTTCTGAGCTCTGACTTTCCAGATCTCCCCTGCACCACAACCTTCCTCCACCCTTTCCCCAGCAGCCAGACCTGGCCGCTCAGGGACTGCTTTCCCGCCCTCACCCGTCACTGTCATCTTCCTCTGTTCAGGTCTCCTCTTCCCAGTGGGCAGACAGGGGGGAACCAGGCTGCACTGCACCCAGCACTCTGCTCCCCTCCTCTGCATTTCTTGGTTTTGTTTTTGGGTTTTTGTTTTGTGCTGTGTGAACTTTCCTGCCCTGCTGGGGAATGGGACTCTGATGGCGGTGGGGACACCTCCACTTGCCCTAAGTTTTAAAAGGTGCTGTCAGCCAGGAACTCAGGACTTCTGGCTTCCTGGGCCTGTCACTGTGGCCTCCTGCAGGTCAGGACACCCCGCAGGCGCAGTCACATGCAGATGGGAGCCCACTACACACCTGGGAGAAGAGGTGCCTGAAGAAGGTCCCCAGGAGGTGGCTCCTCTGCTCCCGAGTCACTGCGGCCCTCAGCAGCTCCTGCTCCCGGAGCTCCCACTCCTGGAAGCTCAGCCCGCTCTCCTTCAGGGCCGCCCGCAGGTTTCCCACCAGCGCCTGCCGCTCCTCCTCCGAGGTGAACAGCAGCACCTACGGGGCGGCAGGGTGAGTGCAGCCGCCTGCCTGTGGAGGGGGTCGGGGACAGCCCCTGGGGAGACCCTGCAGGAGACAGCAGAAGCAGCTGGCTGACAGCAGACCCAGCCCTGGGGGTGAGGGCACGGAGCCACTGCTCTTCTGCAATTCCACGCTGGAGACGCACGGGGAAGGCAGAGAGGCCAAGGCCAGAGGGGACCCTGAGCCAGGCAGGCGGAGTCTACAGTCAGCACCCCAATGTGGCTTCCCTTTAGACTCCCCGGAACTCACTAGGTCTTGAAATAAAGGGATAGGGAAGAGGGCGTGGCCTCTGCAAGACACCCCCAGCCATGACCTTGGAGGACAAGCAGGGAGCTGGCCCTGGCTGCTCGAGTGGGGCGAGGAGATCAGGCCCTGACATGACAATGGCGCCTAGATTCCACCAAGTACGACAGGCAGGTGGCAGAAGCCAGCACCCTGCCTCCCTCCCCCAGCCCGTACCAGGTCATACTCCTTGGGGACCTTGAGCAGCAGGGTGCGGCGGCCGTGGTTGCTGGACAGGACGAGGTGGACCTGCTGTGGGGGCCGCAGCTGCACGGTGCGGAGCGTGGTGAGCCTGCCGTCCACCACGTGGATCTGCCCAGGCTGCAGGTGTACCCGTACCGGCCGGTTGGGCTCCTTGTGGCCCTGCCACTCCAGAGCTGCGGGCGACACAGTGGGGTCAGAGGCACCCAGGGGTGAGGTCAGCACCGGGGCTCCCCAGCTCCTCGCCCCTTCCTGGACACCGAAGAGGGCCATCCCCTCCCCAGAAGTCCTGCTGTGCTTCAGCCCCCAAGGGAACAGGGACAACCACATCCTGAGTGACACTGGGTGCTCAGCGTGATTCTCTGCACAAACTGTTTCATTTGCTCACAAACCTATGAGGTTTATGATTATTCCAAATATAAATAAGAAAAAGATAGGAGTAGAGAGATTTTAAGAATCTGCTATGGTCCAGCTTCTACCTCAGGTCACTGTGGCTTCCCCAACACCCTGCCTGCCGCCAGCCCTAGAAAGGGAGGCCTTGTCCCCGGGCTCCTGGGATGGATGGCCATGGGCCTTGTCCCCAGGCCCCAGGCCTACCTTCCACGCCCTCCACCAGCTTCTCGGACATGATACTTTGGCGGTTCTGGCTCTGGAGCCTCTTGAAATTCCTCATCCGGAGCCGGGCCACAATCCAGGCACTGAGCAGGCTCACTGGGAGGGCAGAGGCAGCAGGATACTTGGGGACATGAGGACCGGGGATACGGCATGGCTCCCACACTAACTTTTGTGTGTGTGTGTGTGTGTGTGTGTCGTTTTGAGACAAAGTCTTGCTATGCCATTCAGGCTGGCCTTGAGCTCACTTTGTAGCCCAGGCTGGTCTTGAACTTGCAACGATCCTCCTGCCTCAGCCTCCCAAGTGCTGGGATTACCACACCCGGCTTCCCACACTAACTCTTAAGTCTGCGCTCAGTCACTTCCATTGCGGAAGATCCATGGAAGGAGTCACTCTGCATCCCTCATGGGTCTTGGTGGCATCCAGATACCTGTCCAGCTGCCCCCATGTCTCTGACTCCAGCCTCTTCCCAGACAGAGACCAGGCCCAGAGCCCTTAAGGCACCGGGGCTGGGCTCAGCCTGTCTGGCTGCTGGTTGACCCCGACTTGGCTCTGCAGAAGACTGAAGTCCCAAACCCCTGCCAGCAACTCGGTCTGCCTGGGCCTGCATCAACCTCTGACAGGGCCCTGGCCCAGGATCCTGCAGACGGCTATGGACCGTGGACTCCTCAGGCTCCGGACCAGCCAGAACTGGGCCCTCAGGGCTCCGTGAAGAACGGGGAGGCAGATCGTGGAGCTGACTCTACTCGGCTCAGACTCTACTCACATCCCTGTCCCCTAACACGTCCTGCCCAGAGGGACAGCGCCTGGCATGGCTTGCGGACTAGAAGCCCCTCGTCCCAGCCTGCACCTCACCCCCAGCTTCTCACCTAGGGGGAAGCAGCACAGGGTCCCAATGATGAGCCCGAAGCCAAAGCCACTGCCCTTGAAATAGTCCCGGACGACGAGGGGCGCACAGGCCGGCAGGCCCTCGGTGCTCAGCTGTCTCGGCTGTGGACAGGGGTCCCCTGGCAGGTGGAGGAAGCCAGAGCCTGGGCGCTGGGCCACAGAGGAAGCAGGGAAGGGTGGCAGGAAGCGGGCGGGTGCTCCAGGGAGCAGAGGACAAGGGCTGTGACCCTTGCCACTGTAGCAAGACTGGCATTTGCCTCCCGGGAAACCCGAGGGGTGAGAAAACGAGCCCAGCCTCTGGCTCCCTCACATGCACACGTGCACACACATGCTCACACAGCACTGCCCTCGGCCCCGCGGCAGGCCGGGGTATCCCCCTGCACCTGGCCCTCCTCGAGCTATCCCAGGCCCCCACTGCATCCCAGCCGAGTGCAAGGCCCCTCCGCTGGTCTCCAGGAGCCTAGAGGGGACCCACACAGCTGCATACGGCAGCCCCAGCCCCTCCCCACACCCCAGCCCCTAAGGACAGACCACAGCTGGCTCGGCTCAAAGCCGGACCCAGTGCCCTGCAGCCACTCCTCGGTCACTCACCTGCAACCCAGAAGAAGACACTGGGCTGTAGGCCACTGGCGTCCACACCGGTGACAGCCACCAGGACCTCCCTGAAGGACGTGTTCCTGATCTCTGCAATCTCTTCCTCCGAGAACAGCCTGAGGGTGGGGAGAAGGGAGCTTGGAGAGAGACAGAGACGGCCGAGTCCAGGGAGGAAGAGGAACAAGACCGAAGGGGCGGGGGGGCCTGGCGTCAAGGCCTGGGGGGCTGTGTAAATCTAACAGGGGGCCCCTGGCCAGCCTCACCCATTCCTGGTGTTCTCAAACCAGTAGCGGTCGCCATCCCGAAGCCGCACAAACTGGTCAAGGACGATGGCGCTGAACAGGGGTCCCGGGTCCCCGTGGCTCTCCAGGAGCCCCCCTGGGAGCAGCTCCAGGCGAGAGAGGTCCTGGTGGTACAGGTTGGCAGTGGCCTCCAGCACCTGGAGCCAGGCAGACACACATGTGAATGAGCGGCCCAGCGCCCAGCTTCCGGTAAAGCGGCGGCTCCTCTGGCATCAGCCCCGGGACACTAATAGGAAGTGACAGGAAGAGCAGCTCACTAGTGGAGAATGCTCTGGTGCCCCAGACACCGCCCTGAGCACCCCACAAAAGTAACTCTCTAAGGGAACCTTCTCCAGCTGCCACAGACTGCCAGCCTGTGACACAGTTGCACTTGGAAAGAGGTGACAGTCGAAAGGGCAAACTCGGAATTACACGGTAGCATTATGTTGTAAACGATTTCTGTTCTTTAGAGCTAAAAAAGTTTTCAAAAATCAAATACCAGCTCGGTGTGGTACCACATGCCTGTAATCCCAGCACCCCAGGAGGCTGAGGCAGGAGGAACACAGTTAATTCAACGCCAGCCTGGGACCACATAGTTCAAGGTCAGCCTGAGCTAGGGAGCAAAACCGTGTCTCAAAAAGCCACCAAAATAAATAAGGTGGCCTCGGTGGTGGAGGCCAGAGGCAGCCTGCTGGCTGGCAAGCAAAGGGGCTGGTGCAGGGACTCACTGAAGGTAGCCGAGATGTCAAGACATCAAAGCACCATTTGTTCCCAAGCCCAACACCTGCTCCACACATCTCCATTTAGCAAGGGGCTGGCACACAATAGGTGCTCAATAAACGGTGGCTGGATCTGAGCAGGCAGAGTCGAAAGCCAAAGGTTGCTGGCCTGGTCACCTCCATCCTGACGTGAGACTGGGAAGGGTCCTCACTGGAGCCCTGCATGTCACTGCCCGTCTGCTGCATATGACAGTGTGCTGTGGCCCCTGCCCCTCCCTCCAGGCCGGAGTCCTCCTCACTGCGCTGTGGTTTCGAGACAGGATGGGGTTGATGTCCTCCCAATGGGTGATGGGGGGCAGCCCCAGCGCGGCCCTGGCCTTGGTGTAAGAGGGCAGCCCCAGATCTCGGCCTCGATGCAGGCAGCCAGCCAGATGGTCTGTGCGGGAAAACTTCAGCGACCCAGGCCAGAAATCTAGCAATGAGAGACCAGAGGGTGAGTGGGGACCCCAGCCCAGGACATCCAAGCCACATCGAGAAAGCCGTGGTGGGTGGCGCCAGGGTTCTAGCCTGGGGCACCCTCCCTGCCCAGCCCTCAGGGGCCAGAGGTCCACAGCCTGCCGGGACAGCCTGGCTTACCTCGCACGTCCTCCACCACCACGTGGTCCTCTCGCTCGGCCAGCTGGGAGGCCATGCCCAGCAGCAGCGCGTCAAAGTCCTCAGCGCTCTGGAGGTTTGGGTTCTTTGGGGGTGGGAAGTGGCAGAGAGACGGGGTTCATGGAGCCAGGGCCGGTGGTCAGGCTCCTCCACCACCCTGTCCTGTTGGCTCCTCCTGGGGCCTTTCCTCCCAGCAGGTGGACTCCCCCTCAGGTGAGGACTGCTCCCATCCCAGGTCCCTGCCTGGCGACAGGGCTCTCCCAGCACTGGGTTCCCCAAAACCTTCCTTCCCCTTTGGAGCCCTGCTTGACTGGCAAAGGCACTAGAGCATCCCGAGTCAGTAGATGTGCCACCAACCGCTGTGTGGCCTCGGGCAGGTCACAGGACCACTGGGAACCAGTCTCCTCCTCTTGATAAAAAGGACGAGGCCTGGAGTACAGGTCCACAGTGCAGTGCTTGCCTAGCACGGCCAAGGCTGCGGTTCACACTCAGGGCCACAAGGACACTGAGGCCTCCGTGAGCTCCGTGACTCTGATCCTGTACCTTGCTTTTGTCTCCTTGGTGCTCAGCCTCCCTCTTTGCTTTCCAAGCATCCACAAAGTACCTGACTTTGCTTTAAACTCACGATCAGTGCTCTGCACATACACTGGCCTGGCTTGGATGGATTCACTGTATAGTCCAGTCTGGCCTTGAACCTGCAGTGATCCTCCCGCCTCAGCCTCCCAAGGGATTTCAGGCATTCGCCACCATACCTGGCAAGGTTCACCCTTGACCATGTTCCTCCAGCTGCCTCCTTCACCTTAACCCATCCCGGCTGCCTGCCTCAGCCTACTGCCCAGCTCGCCACCTGCTCTCAGACACACACACACACACACCAGCCCTCCCACACTCACACAAGCATGCCCCAGCCCTGACCTCTCGGCTCCAGTAACTGTTGCACACACGTAGAGCTCTGGAGAAACTTGAATTCCCATTGACAACCTCCCGGAAGTGGCAGCTGCTGTTCCTGAAATGCAAGGAATAGAGAAGAGGTGACCAAAGCCAGCCGGTCCTCGGTCTGCGTGTCAGACACCAGCAGCCAGGAGGCCACTCGGTCCACGAGGTGGTGCAGTCAGGTGACCGGGCCAGCAGGTCCCCAGCCGCTGGCTTTTGGAGGGTCTCTCCCCACCCTAGATCAAACATCTAAAAACGCAGTCCTCGAGCCCTTGGTCACTTTCTCGCCATCTTCTCTCTCCTTATTGTTCTCTCTCTGCATTATTCAATGATGAGTGACCCAAAAAAAGGCTGTTCATTTGCAGTACAGAAGCAGCTTTTAAAAATACATCTTCAAGGCCAGACATAACTCAGCAGTTCGACCCCCAGTACCAAAAAATAAAATTAAAATAAAATACACCTTCAATCTGATGCGGACTGAATCTATAGATCTATGAATCTATGAATCATGTTAATATGGAGTCTCCTGCCCCTTTGTGTGAGATAATAAAACCTCACTGTTTTGCCCAGGCTGGTCTCAAACTCCTAGGCTCAAGTAAGTGAGCCTCTTGCCTCAGCCTCCAGAATAGCTGGGACTAATGCACTCAATAAATGATCCTATTATTATTGTTGTTGTTGTTAATATGAGACAAGGTCGCATGTGCTCACCCAGGCCTGCCTTAAATTCGAGGCCTGAACTACCTACCCTCTTGTCGCTCCCCCCTGAGGAGCTGGGACTGTGGTGCAAACCGCTGCACCCAGCTATGGAGATACATTTTTAAATGATTTACAAATTTTCCTTTAGAAACTACTCCTCTGTGGGTAACTCAGTAGCATATGATTTCTCGGCCATCACCAGAAAAACCCAGAGATTGTTCTAGAGTGAGCAAACCTAATTTATGAATTGCTTTAAATTATACTGCAATTGCAAAAACAAAATTCAATAAGCCAATGTTTTTAATCCCTGTACATTTACTCAAATACGCGTATCTTTATTTTAAAGTTCCTTCTGTATCCCCTTTTTAGGACAAGCTTTCCCCTCCCATCTGCATTCACTGTTCCCATAGGAACAGGCTCGCTCAGGCTGGCAGCCCTGGCTGTGTAGGAGACGTCTTGGGCGGTTCCCTTTGAATGCAGAACAATTGCTTCAGCATTCGTGAAAATAAACCCTGTCCCCAAGTACTGACGTGTACAGAGCCGGCTATGCTATTTTCTTCTCCCTTCAGTTGACTCTAAGCAATGCCAGCTGAGGTACTGATGTGTGACCCCTGAAACCAGCGGACAGTTTCCTGTTTCCTCACATCACGTTTCCTGTAAATGGCTGACCACAGCGGGATGGCAGAGCCACTCAGCTGCAGGAATGTCAACTGGGTCCAAGCCTCAAGATGGGCACAAAAGTTTACACCTCAGACAGTGAAGCAAGGCCAGCCTCCTAAATCGTTCAAATACCGCCTCATCCCGCTATGCAGATTAGTCTTTCTGCAAACCCTTGTCCCAGTACTGCAGAGGTGCTTACCCTCCGCCTGGCCAGCTCAGCTCACCTGCCTCAGGTAATTCCCTTCCATTTCACTGTCACTCATCCTTCCAGCCACTCCCTTCTTCACCAGATAATACATTCTGGGAGAGGCTTTGGAACAAGGCCTTTGTTCTATGAATCCACACTTGGACCAGACTTAGGACCCCTCCGCTGCCCATAACTATAAATATGTTTTAGTGTCTTTATTCTCGCTGTGGGTTGCACTGGAGGTGATAGATTGGAATTCACTGCAGGGATTCCAATAACATTCTCTTGGGATTACAAATACAAAATTTCTCCACTTCTGAGGGCGACCAGAAAAAAGTTTACAAAATACAATATTTGGAT
>PVJX010031926.1:0-20819 GCA_004027295.1 Dolichotis patagonum | reverse complement strand
AAGGACTTCTGTCTAGAACTTATAAAGAATTAAAAAAGAATCAGACCCTCGAAATTCAAAGAACCAATCCAAAAATGGGCATCTGAAATGAATACACAGTTCTCAGATGAAGAAATACAAATGGCAAATAAATACATGAAAAAATGTTCATCATCATAAGTCATGAGAGAAATGCAAATTAAAACCACACTGAGATTCCATCTCACTCCAGAAAGAATGGCCAAGATAGAAAACACTACCAACAACAAGTGTTGGAGAGGCTGTGGGGAAAAAGGAACTCTTCTGCACTGTTGGTGGGAGTGTCGACTGGTGCAACCACTGTGGAGGTCAGTCTGGAGATTCCTCAAAAAGCTGGCTTTGGAAGTCCCATTTGACCCAGCTATTCTGCTTCTAGGCATATTCCCAGAAGATCTGAAAACATCATACCACAGTGATATATGTGCACCCATGTTTATAGCAGCACAATTTGTAATAGCCAGATCCTGGAAACAACCTAAGTGCCCATCAACTGAGGAATGAATAAAAAAGTTGTGGCATTTTTATACAATGGAGTACTACTCAGCTATAAAGAATGATCACATCAAGATATTTATAAATAAATGGACACGACTTGAGACCATTCTCTTAAGTGAAATAAACCAAACTCACAAGGATAAAAACCATATAGTCTCCCTAATATGAGAGTTGATAAGAGTATATAAGACTTTATGGTAAGCATGAGTTTCCATCTCATAGCTTTGAAGCCTTTCAGTGTTTTCAATCATCAGTTGGAATGGTTTTATTCTGTTTTGTTTTACTATATCATGCGTGATGAGATGCACAGCTGTTTTGAAGAAAACAAAACATTATGACAGCTATTGCTGATTTAATATTATCCTTCTTAGAAGTCCTACCATGCTTCTATTGTTCTACTACCATTGGTTCTATCTATCACATTGTGTCTTATTGGGATTTGAATATGTGTGATAGCTTAAACAAAATTTTTCTATTGAAAATGAGATATTATGGTACCCATTGATCATTTTCTGTTATTCGGTTCAGAAATCCCTGTAATTCTTTCACTCTATGCATGGCTTTATACTATTGTGTTATGTTTGATATTGTTGTATTTGAAACTATGCTCAACTATAGCAGAGTAAGTGATATGGTGATAGCTACTGTTGATGTCCGGTTGTCTTAATGTAAGGTACTGTGTTGCCTATGTTGTCCTGTTCTGATCTGGTCTTTTGTTTTATTCTCTTTAAAATAAAAAATTTTAAAAAAAGAAAAAAGAATCAATGAATAAACAAGATACTTTCATGATAAGAACAATTTAAGAAATTCATGATCATTAAACCAGCTCTATAGAATGTTCTGATGAATAGTTTAGAAAGATATTTTGAAGACTAAATTCCAATATAAAGAAATCAAAAGTGGGACAAGCAATTAAACAGAAGGGAAAGACAGGGATCCAACAATAGGAAAATAATATAAGGAGAATATATATATATATATATATATATATATATATATATATATATTATAAGCATCAATGTAAATGACCTCAACTCATTAATCAAAAGATACAGACTGGCAGAATGAATCAAAAAACAAGATCCATCAATATGCTGCATAAAAGAAACACATTTAACTCAAAAAGAAATCCAGACTATAAGTCAAAGGGCAGAAAACAATAATGCATGTGGAAGGAACATGGAAAAAACAGGGACAACTATTCTATTTTCACACAACATGAAGTTCAAGCCAACACTGATCAAAAGAGACAAGAAGGCTTGTTAAGGGAAAACATCAAGAAGAGATAACAATAATAAATATATATTCATCTAGTGTGGTTTATATATCCAACTATATAAACCAAATATTAGTTGGCATGAAAAATCAAATAAGGACTAGTAGAATTGTAATGGAAGACCTTAATACTCCACTGTCACAAATGCACTGATAAACTAGAAAAAATATGAACAAAGAAATATGAACTGCACCAAATCTGTGAATAAATGCACTTAGCAAGTGTCACCAGTGTGTTTTACTGCACAGCATGAGAATACACATTCTTTTCTACTGTGCAAGAAATATTTTACAAAATATACTAGCCCATAGAACATGCTTAAGTAAACATAAAGTAACTGAAATTATCGCATACATGTTTTCAGACCATAGCACAATGAAATTGGAAATTAGTGGCAAAAAATGATGAAAAATCCATAAACACATGGAATTTAAACAGCACCCTTCTGAACAGCCAAGGGTCACAGATAAAATTAAAGAAGAAATTAAATAGCATCTACAGTTAAATGATTATGCCAATGCAAAATACTAGAATTATGAAATGCAGTGAATGCAGTCCTAACTCAGAAATACATAGTGGTGAATTCTCACATTGCAAAAACAGAATGAGCTCAAATAAGCAACCTAATGTTGAACCTCAAGCACTAGAAAAAGAGTAGTAATTCAGATCCAAAGCTTGTACAAGTGAGGAAATTATAAGAATCAGAGCAGAAATTGAGGTAATTGAGACTCAGAAAATAATACAAAGATTCAATGAACCATAGAGTTGATTCTTTGAAAGATGAAATAAAATTAATAAACTCTTAGCAAAACTTATTTTTAAAAATGAAATAAAAGATTCAAATTCATACAATTAGGAATCAAAGGGGTTAAATCACAAGAGATTCTACATAAATCCAGAAGAGTTTCAATACCTACTTTGATAACCTGCATTCTAATAAGACACAAAATACAGAAGAAATGAATAGATTCCTAGATACATATAAATAACCAAACCAAACCAAATAATCAAGAAGAGACAGAAATTCTAAATAAACCAGCATCAGTCATTGAAATTGAAAATGTAATAAAAAAAAAACCACCAACAAAGAAAAGCACATGTTCTGGTGGAGTCACCAGTGAATTCTCCAAGAAATTTAGAGAATATCTCATACCATTACTTCTCAAATTTCTCAGATGAAGAAATTGAAACAGCAAACAAATATATGAAAAAAATTCAACATCATTGATCACTAGAGAGATATAAATTAAAACAATGAAATTCCATTTCACTCCATAAAGAAATCAAATGATAGCAAATGCCAGTGAGACTGTGGGGAAAAAGGAGCACTTCTCCACTTTTGGTGGGAGTGTAGACTGGTAAAACCACTGTGGAAATCAGGGTGGAGGTTCTTTAAAAAACTAGAATTAGCAGTCCCATTTGAATCCACTGTTCCTCTCCTGGGTATCTTCCCAGATAAATTAAAAACATCATATCACAGTGATGTACGTGCACCCATGTTTTTAGTAGCACAGTTTGTAATAGCTAAATCTTGAAAACAATCCAAATGCCCATCAACTGAGGAATGGATAAAAAAGGTGGAGTTTTTTATATAATGGAGTACTCTCAGCCATAAACAAGGACACATTTGAGACTTTTATAAGTAAGTGGATTGCAAGTAGAGACCCTACTCATAAGAGAAATAAATCAGACATACATGTGCAAACATTGTATTGCCTCACTAGTGTGAGAAGATTAACAGGTAAATTACATCCAAAATGTACAATAGACATGGCAAATTGGGAAGAAAATGTTCAAAAGAGAAACTGTGATGAGCAAAAGGGGGAAGGAAGGAAGAGAAAAGGGATATATATATATATATATATATATATATATATATATATGAACAAGATAGTTATACAACTAGTTTCTCAGTTTACTGAAAAGAAAGGTTTGTGCTAATATTGTTAGGACAGAATTTCATGCCTATATCTTGTGCTCTGAATAAATACTATAAAGATAAAAATACACAATGTAATAATTATAGTTATCTTCCTACTGGCCTGTTTTGAAGCTATGTTTTATTTTTATTTCTATTTCTTTCTCTTTAAAACAAAAAAGAAAAGGAAGCAATACTCCCAAACTCATTACTTGAAGCAAATATTACCCTTGTACTAAAACCAGAAAAAACCCAACCAACAAAACTATGAGCCAATCACCCAAATGAACATAGATGCAAAAATTCTCAATAAAATATCATCAAACAGAATCCAGCAAATCATCAAGAAAATTATGCACCATGATGAAGTATGATTAATTTCAGAAACACAGGGATGCTTCAATATATGCAGATCAATAAATGTAATACAGCATGTCAACAGAGTCAAAGAGAAAAATCACATGATCTTCTCATAGACACAGAAAAAGCATTTGACAAAGTCCAACACCAATTCCTGATAAAAACCCTACAAAAGATTAGAACACATGATCTATCTCAATGTGGTAAAAGCCATCTATGATAAACCAACAGCCAATATCTTACTAGATGAACAAGACTTGAATGCTTCCAACCTAAAATCAGGAACTTTCAAAAGAAGTTTGTCCACTATCACCACTCTCATTCAATATAGTTCTGCAAACACTACCCAGACCAATTAGATAAGAGAGAGTAATAAAAGAAATATTTATAGGAAATAAAGAAGTTAAATTATCATTATTTGCAGATGGCATGATATACTATATAGAAAATTCCCAAAACTCCATCAAAAGATTTCCAATAATAACCAAACCAAATTAATAACCAAACTCAGACACATAGCTGGATACAATGTCAATACTGAAAAATCAATAGCAATCCTGTACACAAATGATAAACTCACTGAACGAGAAATTAAAGAAACAATACCTTTCATTATAGCATCCAGAAAAATGAAGTACCTAGAAATCAATCTAACAAAGAAAGTAAAAGAACTTTGCTTTGACAACTATAGTGCTCTGCAAAAGGAGGTTGAAGATTATAACAGAAAATAAAAAGATATCCCTTGCTCTTGGGTAGGAAGAATCAAAATAGTGAAAATGGTCATATTCCCAAAATTGTATTACAGATTTATTGCAAGCCCGATCAAAACATCAATAACATACCTCATATAATTAGAGAAAACAACTCTAAAATTCACTTGACACCAGAAGAGACCTGAAACAATAAAAGCAATTCTGGGCAATAAAGGCAGGGCAGGAGACAGCACAATTCCTTACTTGAAATTATACTACAAAGCTACAGTGGTATAAATATCATGGTATGGTAAAATGAAATAAAATAAAACACACAAGCAAACAAGAAATAGACTCAAGAACCAATGAATAGATTAGAAGATGCAGAAATAATTCTAAACAAACTCAAGTCACCTTATTTTTGACAAAGGGGCCAAACACCTTCACTGGATCATCTTCAATAAATGGTATTGGAAAAACTGGCTTTTCACATGTCAGAGATTAAAACAAGACCTCTGTGTATCGCCATGCACTAAATTAAGTAAAAAAGGATCATGGATTTAAATGTGAAAATACTAAATCTGCTAGAAGATAAAACGGGTAGAACTCTTGAAGATATAGGTGTAGGCAAAGACTTCATATATAAAACACTGATCATATGGGAAATAATACAAACAACCAAAAACCTGGAATCTCATCTTATTAAAACTCTTCTGCATAGCAAAAGAAATCACTAACAGAGTGAAAAGACAACACACAGAGTGTGAAAAATTTGTAGCCAATTGTCCTTCAGACAAAGGACTGATTTCTATAACATATAAAGAACTGAAAATAATCAGACCTCTAAAATTGAAAGACCGAATCCAAAACTGGGCATCTGAGATAAAAAGACATTTCTCAAAGGAAGAAGTATAAATGGAAAAAAAATGTATTAAAAATGTTCAACATCTGTGTTCATTCATGAAATGCAAATTAAAAACCATGCTGAGATTTCATGTCACTCCACAAAGAATGGCTATGATCAAGAAACACATGAATAACAAATGCTCCAGGACTGTGGGGAAAAGGAGCCTTTTTCCACAGTTGGTGTGAATGTAGACTGGTGTAACTATTGTGGAAATCAGTGTGGATATACTTCGATATCTAAAATTAGAGGTCCTATTTTATATAGCTATTCCACATTTGGGCATCTTCCCCAAATAATTAAAAAGCATCATATCGCAGCAATATATGCACATCTATGTTTATAGCAACACAGTTTGCAACAGCTAAATCTTAGAATCAACCCAAATGCCCATCAATGGATGAATGGACAAAGAAGATACTTTTTGTATGCAATGGAGTATTTCTCAGCCACAAAGAAGGATATACTTGAGATATTTCTCTTGAAATGGGTGCATCTTGAAACCAATCTCTCAAGTGAAATAAACTGATCACACATGTGTAAATGTTGCATTGTCTCTCTAGTGTGAGAAACTGAAAGTGTAAATAAGGACCAAAATTTATAATATATATTGTTGAATAGGAAGAAATTCCTTAGAAGAAAGAGGAACAAGAGGGGGAGAGGAGGCAGAAAGGAAGGAAGGGAAAAGAAAAAATGAGAAACTAATGTTAAAATGGAAACAAAGCTTTGTAAATAAGGATGAGAAGAGGGATTAAAATGAGGGGAGAGGAATGGGGAAAATATGAATGAGCATGTATCATGTACAGGTACAAATTTCCTGTGATGAATATTATCACTATGTATACCTTAATTGTATATATACATTTAATCATAAAAATGAAAGAGAGGTGGTTTGACTGATATATAGTTGACAAGGCAACTGTAGTAAAAAGTTTTAGGTAAAGTTTAGTTTTACATTTATTAGTGTTCATTTAAAATATTCTTACTTTTTCTCTGAAAATTATGATGTCTATGAAAAGTTTCAGAAATAATACATTTATTAAATGATAATTACAACTGAATGATATCAAAGGGGCATCAAAGAAGTAATGTTCAATACCATCATTTTCAAAGAATATATTTTGGGCCAATTAGTATCAAATCAAATTAAAACTTTGGCCCTTAAAAACAGATCAAAATAAAATTAAGAAAACCTGTAAGCAATGAAATATTTATTATCTGGATATCAAAGGTTTGGTGACTGAGTGACCAGAGAGGAGGAGATTTGAAGGTGGCAGAAACTCAAATGGTAGCCAAGATTTTAAGGTTATCAAGCAACATTTGATTGTTACCAAATACCATTAAAGTGTATCCCAGGTGACCTATTTTATGAAAGTACTGACTTCAAACTTGAAATATTAAATTCGCAGAATCAATGAGTGCTGAATGAAAACAGGTGTTCAAGAGATCGATATAGGACCAGAGTGGCATACAAGAAAGCAAAACTTATGGCTCCTTGTTATTATTATCAAAATCTCAAGAACATGTTTTTATGATCCTCCCAAGAAGGTCATCAGAAACTTTTCAAAGACAGAGAACTCCAGCTAATGGAGATTCCCACATCCTAGGAAAGTAATTTCCTGATGCTAGTTAAATCTGCCTTTTCCTTACTGGTTATGCTCGCAGTAGTGTCCATCCTACTTCCTGATGTCTGCCTGACCACCCCTACTTTGAATAAAAATATTACAGTAAAGGTTTCAAAAATAAAGGAAGCTTTGTAACTTATGTAAATAACTATCATATATTTGATATGCAGCCCAAGACATTCCTCTTCACTCAATGTGGCCTAGGCAAGCCAAAAGGCCAGACACCCATGCTGGTGTACTGATTTTCACAAAGGAAAACTCCATACATTAAGAGGTGTTTGGGTAATTATGACCACATTTTAGATGCCACAGTACTTGGAGGTCCTGCTTACATTTAGTGGATAGGGAATAGTGATGCTATTTGTCCTAAAATACACAAAATAATGTCATATAATGAAGAGTTGTCCTATATCACCACATAGCTTTCAAATATTCTGATGAGCAAAATAATACAGATGATAAAAACTGTGTTTATCTGAATCTTGTCTTTAACAACAGTTTTTGTATCACACTGTTTTCCTTTATCTCTGCATTTTATGTTTTCCTTTCTTATATGTAATGATTCCTAATCCTCTTAAGTATAAACTTAATTTATTATAAGTTGGTACAATCATGTATTTCATTATGCTGTCTGATGTAGCTGTGCCCTTGCATTTATATCTTGAAATATATACCATATTATTGTAAATTACTTTCCTTTCATTCCTCATTTATATTTGTTAGTGCACTATATTGATTTTTAAAAATTACATATGTAGGTAGGTTATACTATCTATGAAGTTCATTTTAGGATAGAGAAGGGTGGGTGATATGGTATTTGTTATTAAAAGGGAGCATTAGGTCTCATAGGAATGAGAACTAGTGATCTAGATCTAAGATTGAATAATGAATATGGATAACAGTAAGGCTCAAAGTTGTTGAAATCATAGCTCATTCTTCCCATACTGGGAGATACAAATCTCCAATGTGAGTGAACCACAGGAACTGAAGGTTTCTGTCTGAAAAGCATGACTGGTGGGTGTCGAGCCCTTTTCATCATCATGCCAATTTTTTTCCACAATGATCCAGTAGGATAGATTTTATTATTGTCCCTAACAAGCTCTCTCAGTGGTAGTGCTTAGAACAGAACTTATGTCTGTCTCATACCAAAGCCAAGTACTTTCTCTTATCCTGCTCAGCCTCTCTGGGAGAATGCTGGAAAAGAAAGTGCCAGGTATTCCCATCCTTCTACAGAGGAATCTGCATTTGAGGATTAATGAATGAGGATCTTTCAGCATTTATAGAGTGCTTTAAGCTGTGCTTAGGAATCAGATAAAATAAGTAATGTAGAAGCCCCTTACCTTAAGGGCAATCTGGTCTAATAAACTAGATATATAATCCAATTAGACATGGAAGATGTATAATCAGTACAAGGTTAACTTAGAAGAAAAAGAGACATTGGTGGTAACGGAGAGAACAGAAACAGTAGTTTTGTGCATGTACCTATGTTTCCACTGCATCCAATCTGTGTCTGAAAGAAGCCTCAGGGAAGATTTACTGATTGCCTATTATGTGCATGGCAAAAAGCCTAAGAAGAAACTGAAGACATAGTAATATAGTGGGAGAGGATACCAGTCTTCAGGGAAGTGTGAGGGGAAAGGGCCAGATCACAGATGAATGGGCATACCTATTTATCAGATGCCAGAGGCCCACAGAAAAAGAAGACTGCAACATGAAAAAAGTGCGATCCAGCCTTGGGAGGTACCAGCTAGACATGCTGTGCAAAGGCCAGCAGGAGTTCATCCTTATCTATTGAAGAAGAGTCAAGAGAGGAGGGAGAAAGCTGAGAGGTCAAGGAAATCAGAAATGGTTTGGAACATGCTGTGGGCATGAATACAGCCAAAGAATCAGCAATAAATTCATAAGAGACTGTGGAGCTGCCTGCAGGCTCTGCTGAAGTTAAGCTGCCAGGATTTGTGCATTTGTTGATTATCCACTTTGTGCACTACCCATAGTAAATATTCAACCCCAGGCAGCCGCCTCTGCACCTTCCCCACTCTTGGGCCCCCAGCCGCTGTTCTGTCTCATTTATTCCTAAGTTGTGAGCAATCTGAGCAAAGAATTACAAAGACAGAACCCACACACACACACAAACACACACACACATAGGGTTTGCTGTTATAATCAAAATTTACAACAAAATTAATCTGACACATATTTGATGATATGCATAATTGTTATTGTGCTGGGTGGTAATTAGGCATAAATTGTAAACAGAACACATAAATGCCTGTAATTAGAATTACTTCCACACAGTTAAACCAAATTCTGAGTGTCTTTCCCGAGTTCATCAGCCCTTGTATATTCGTCATCACGTCAGCAGGTGCAGTTAGTGAGTTGGTATCAATCATCAACTTCATCAAGCACTTGTTATTGTTACAGGACAAAAATCTAGGGTCTCTTTGTCCAGAGCTACCTCTGGCTGCCGTTTAAAAGTCCCCCGCTTCTGAAGTACCCGTTAAGAGCCAGCTGTCTCTTGCGCAGTCTGTAGCCAATGTCAGAGGAGGCTTCTTGTGCCCTCCAGAGAAATCTCAGGCGAGGCCTGAGGGTAATGCCCTGGCTAGTGGTGATAACACAGGCGAGGGAAAGGGCTCTGACTCTCTGTATCTGGAGTTCTGTGGGAAGGAGGATAATAGAGTGAGGGAATATGACTCAATTCACTATCACACACCCTCTTGCTGGCCCTGATCCCATGAAATGATTCATGTGATCATCTTGACAGATGTCCTTAAGGGAATAGATTCCCACTCTAAAGAAAATCCTGCTCAAACTGACCCTCAGTAATCCCTCTCATCCTCAGTGAACCTATTGTCTTAAATACCTTGAAAATTCAAACATGGGTTGCTTTTATTTTGTCATTAAAAATAAATAAATGGTTTAAAGATATCAAGGAAGCTGGCATACCCACAGGAATTTGTATCAGTATACCAAGATGTAAAATCAGATAGATAGGCCTGGATACCATCACTTGTTGGCAGTGAAATTTTGGAAATTACCCCTTCTAAATCTCAGTTTCCTCATATGTAACATGGTCATAGTAGCAGAGCCTATCTTACATGGCTGTTATGAGGATTTCATGGGATCTCATACAGAAAATATAACCACACTGACTGGAACATGGTAAAATTTCATTTACTGGTAGATGCATCTGTTATTGTTGTGGCTATTTTTACTTTTAGTCTTGGCTTCCTCATTCCTGCAACAGTCCCTCGATGTGTTTACTACAGTAGAAAAAAAGACTGCAGGATATGAGTGTATGAAATAGTAGTGACAGCCAAGTGTGGTGGTGCACGCCTGTAATCCTAGCAATTGGGAGACTGAAGTAGCAGGATTTCTGTGAATTCAAGGCCAGCCTGCGCTTTACAGTGAGACCTTGTTTAAAAGAGAGAAAAAAAAGTGCTAGTGGCAAAATTTGGATGGCAAAACTGTGGATGACCTTAAATCAAATAAAACAGCACAGATGGTTCAGACCTTCATTTCTATTCCATATTTGTTACAGGGAGGTTGGTGCTAACCTGGAACATAGCAAAGCCTGACATTTAAAGGAAAATAAAATCAGACAAAATGAAAATGATTATTACAAACATTCACTTCATCACCAAAAATATGTATTCAGTGCAAGGCCCTGGAGATATTAGAGGTAAAGGCAACATATTTTAAAGGGGAAAGCAGGACGTGTGATTTAACACGTGCAACAAGTATGATGAGGCTGCTAATGCCCCATATGGTGGTGACAGCCAGGGTGCTGGAAGTATGCACTGAATATATAAATATAATAAATTATACAAAAAAGTTAAAAACCAGTGTCAGTCAGGAAGGACTTTCCCGTAGAGCTGAAGTTTCTGAAATTAGTAAAAAATTTTGAAAATAATTTATACTCCTTAAAATGACACTAATGCCATGGCTACTATTTCAGTTATCACTCCTGCTTAAACATCATCCCCCAGAGCTGGGGATGTAGCTCAACAACATAAGCACCTGCCTGGCAAGTGCAAGGTCATGAGTTTGATCCCTGATACAAAACAAAACAAAACAAAACAAAGCAACCATCCCCCTAATTAGTGGATTAAATCATATGTTGAATTATGCTCATGGATTCCATAGATCAGGAATCTAGACAGGTTAGAGTGGGAATGGCATTTAAATCCCACAATGTCTAAAACCTCAACTTGGAAAATTTTTTGACTGTAGTGGCATGACAGCAAAGTAGGGTGGATTATCTGAAGATGTAAGCACTTGCATGTGCATGTTGGTTGTTGCCAACCTTTAGTGCCCTGGTCACGCTCAACTGGGCAAAGTTATTTCAACATTTCCACATCCAAGGGAAAGGTAATAGATCTAAACTCTCAGTGGGAAGAATATCAAATAATTTGAAAATATGTATAGACTCTGTAACTCATGGATGGGCATCACTTCTGGCTCTCCAGAGACTGTTAAACTGGAAAACTTCCACATGGATTTTCCATGTGACTATTTCATGGTGTAGTGACTTTGGGAAAATCAGACATATTATGTGGCATTTTAGTAATACAAAATCAAGTTTACAGCAACTAAGACAAAAGGTTCATCACTTTCTATGGCCCAGCTGTCATACAGAGACAGTGACTTTCTCCACCTGAGTGTTACTATTATGTTCAGAATACACTGCTACTGCCCTTGTTATGTTTTATTGATCTATATATTACTAATTCCTTTGAAATTCAAAGAGGAGGAAGTTGATCCCACTTACTGATAGAAAGAACATTAACAAATGAGTGGAGGGGCTGGGGACATAGCTTAGTGGCACAGCGCCTGTCTGGCAAGTGAGAGGTCCTGATTTTGATTGCTGGTTCCAAAACAACAACAAACAGTAAACAAATGAGTGGCTATATTTTAAATTCTCCTTTGTCACTCATTTATCAAGCTAAAACCTCTGAATAGCTACTTACTGACTAACTAGGGAGTGAGAATTCCAAAGGGATTTGTTTGCTCAGTTTTAAAAAAATCAGATACGTATTTAGTGCAAACTATGGGACAGGCATAGAAGTTTTGAGAGATAGACATTGAAAATGTAAGTATAAAAATAATTACATAATTACTGTTTTCAAGGTGATAAGAATGATGAGATGTTGAAGAGAATCCTAACTGGTTGGGATGGGGTAATGGTATAGGAGAGAAAATTTAGATAAGGGGGCTATGAAGTGTCTGACATCTTGTTTAAAGGTGAAACAGAAGGATATGGAGGAACCAACTATATCAAGGTCTGCTTAGAGGGTATCCTTAGTAGAGGGAATATCATCTGCAAACATTCTGAGGCACAGAACAATTTGTAGATTGAAGAAACTGGGAGGATTAAAGATGGCAGAGTGGCAGCAATTCAGTCTCTTTGAGAATCAGAATCCAGACACTGGAAAATAATAACTTGAGAAAAAAAATAAAAGAGAAGTAAGTAGATCTCTAGGAATTGAGAAAGAATGAAACAATTTGGACTCTCTCCCCTGGATCCAGCTTCCAGCTTATAAGGAAGGGATCCTAACTGTGAAGAAGAAAGGTGTGTTCTTGGGGACCCAGGGGCCTCCAGGGAGAAACAGTGATGGTGGACTGGACCAGCAAGCTGTTGTGATACGCAGGAACATTATGGGGTTTTTTTTTTCCTGCAGGAATCCTTCCACATGGTAAGCAAGAGCTTGAGAGGGATCCCAGCTCAGGTAGCCATATTGCTGGAGAGGTTGAATGCCATTCTAGGGAAGGGCTGTGTGTCTAAATCTGGGACTGAGAACACTGTGGGATAGCTTCACCTCGGGGTTCCCAGCATTAACCTACCACAATGACTGAGTGAGGAGCAGCCACAGGAGACAGATGCACACAGGGAGCAAACTAGAAAAAGACCCTAATGAGGAGTTTGACCTCAGGCCAGGAAAGACCCAGTCCCTTCTGCCCATGAAAATGTTGGCACTGAATACTTGAGCCCTCATCCTACTGCATGCATGTGGTATGGATCTAGGGACTGACTATCTTACTTACCAATGAGTGAGGACTTGGCTCAGCTTGGACATTGCCATACACTGGGTAAAAAGAAGAGCCTCAGAAATGGAGGGGGGGTGTGCCTTAATAAACCATAGGCTTCAAAGCTACATGGGAAAAACTGTGATTTACCAGACTCCAAAATTGCAGATCCTAGAAGGAAGTCACTCATTCAAAAACACAGACAAATTTTTTGGACTCATTTTTTTTAAAAAAATCTTTTTCTTTTTTCTTTTTCTTTATTCCCCCATTTGATTTCTTTTTTTCCTACTAAATTTTTTCCTTTGAATTTTTCTTATTTTTCTGCATGTTATTTTCCTTCTCTACTTTTTATTTTGTTGCTCCTTTGTTTTTATCAGTTATCTTTAACTAATTCTATAAATATACTTCTACTCCCAAATAGGATCCTTTATCTCACTTCTCCACCATCTTTCTGTTTTCAAATTTTTCTTCTTACATTTCCCTAATCCCAACTCCCTCTATCTTTGATATTGATAGTGTGGTCAAAAAGCTTTATTTGTACTTACTTAATTCTGTAAAATTATCATTTAATTATTTTCCACCATTAGTGAAGATTCAGCTGTCACATTTAGTACATATGAGTTGTAAATCAACACCTGGGTTGTCATAAAGTTTGCACTGTAATTGTGGACTTCTCTAGGATTAGGGATGGTACATAGTTGATTCTTCTGTTATGTTAATATCAAATTTCTATTGGATTATAAAACTGTATACTTCCTTGACACTGCCAAGGTCCAATAATTGTTGCTAGTAATGAGTTTGCTCTGTGGGCCAACACCCAAATGATCTTTGTGTCATTAATAATACTAGTACATTCCAAGGGAACTCCGTGTTAGGCCAATTACACTGTATCTTCTCCTCCCAAATTAATTAAGGGGGCAGAGACAAAAGACTATAGTTAGCCATCCCCAGAGTACATCACTTAAAAGTGACTGTCTAAAGAGATCCTTATCCCAGAAAAAACTCTTTATATTATAAGCATCCACAAACCTCAGCACAAAATAAAACAAATAGAAACAAGAGAAGACAAGGTAATAAAAATACCTCCCCCAAAGCTGATCCAGGGGAGTCAAGGAGGGAAGAGCAAAAGCCACATAATCAATTTATTTAAAAGAATAACAGAGGAGACTAAAAAATGGCTCAAAGTATTGCTCAGTGGGATTACAGAAGATAACTAAATACATTCTGGGAGTAATAAACACAATGATCAGGAAGCTAACAGAAGACTAATAAAAAGCAAGCTAAGCTAACCAAAATGATACGAAATATGAATGACCAGGTTAACAAAGAATAAGAGTCCATGAAAAAGTTTCAAACAGAAATCCAGATGGTCAAAATTTGCACTGAAAGTATAGGCAACAGAAAATCTCAAGGGGAGGACAGAATTTAGAATTAGAATGCAAGGATGCTTTCAAAGACCAACAGTTCAAGGACACCTCAAAAATAACAGAGATCATGAAAAATGGACCCAACAGTTGCTAAATGACCCAATGAGGACTACTCTAAGATTAATTGCAATAAGTGAAAAATAAGAAGATAGAAAGAAAGCCATAAAAAAACTTGTTTACAGAAATAAAAGCAGAAAATAGTCCATATAGGGCAAAAGAAATAAAAATATAGATAAGTGATGCATATAGAATCTTAAATAGGCAAGATTAAAGGACAATTGCTCCACCTAACTTTAGAGTCAAAATACCAGAAGTCCAACACAGGGAAATACCTTAAAAGATGTTACAGAAAACCAATGAATCACTTATAAAGCTAAACACATAAGAATTACAACAGACTTCCTAACACAAACTGGAAAAGCCAGGGGGCATGCAGTGAAGTGTTTCAAGCCCTAAAACATAACGATTTCTACCAAGACAAATATATGCTGCAATTTTTTTCCTTCCAAATTGACAGCAAAATAAAGTATTTCCATGACCAGGAGGACCTGAAATTCTTAACCACCAAACTAAAGTTACAAATAGTTCTTAAGGATATCCTATAAAGGCACTGTGAAGCCAATAATGCCAATAAGTCAAATAGAATGAATACACCTGGCAGAGTGAAAAGTTAAATTGAAGTTAAAAAATTAAGAAATGAACAGCAGAAAAGTAATGCAGTGGCAGGAATAAGTCAATACATTTATGTAATAATTCTGAATATTAAGGAATTCAGTTCCTCTGTCAGAAGACATGGATTGGCAGAATGGATCAAGCAATAAAACCCAATGATATATAGCACACAAGAAACATTTAATTAACAAAGAAACTCACACAAAAAAGAAGCTCACAGATTAAAAATCAAGTGATTGAAAACAACATTCCATGTAATAGAAACCAGGAAAAAAGCACTTTTAGGCATTTCAATTTCAGACAAAGTGGATTTGAAGCCAGAACTAGGCAGCAGAGACAAAGTAGGTCACTACATATTGGCTAAGGGAACAATTTAACAAGAAGACATAACAATGATGAATATTTATGCACCAAATACCAGCACATCTGGATTTACAAAACAAACACTAGTGGGCTAAAAAAATCAGATAAACTTTAACAAACTATATTGGGGGACCTCAATATCCCCCTGTCACAAATAGACAAACTAGATGAAAGGCAACAAAGCAATTATCAGAGTTGAATGAAACTTTCAAACAAATGGCCTTAATAGATATTTATGGAATGTTCACTCAACAACAGAGAACACATTTTTATCAACAGCACATCATATTTTCTCCAAAATAGAGCACATCCTAGTCCATAAAGTAGACTTAAGTCAGTGTAAAAAAGTTGAAATTATCTCATGAATATTATCAGATAATTGCACAACTAGAAATTAACAGCATAAAGAAACTACAGAATTTATGAAAATACTTGAAAATTAAAAAACATCCTTTTGAACAGTCAACTGGTTACAGAAAAAATCAAGGAAGACAATAGACATTTCCCAAAATGAAATCATAATTCACATACAATAAATGTACTGAAACCTATGGGCCACGATGAAAATAGTCCTAAAAGGGAAATGTGTAGCTGTGAATGTGCACATCATAAAAGCAGAGTGAGTCCAAAAACATCATATAATAATGTCCCTGAAAGTCATACAAAGACAAGAACAATCCAAATATGAAGTTAGTACAAGGAAGGAAATTATAAAGAACAGAGCAGAACTTAATACAATTGAGACTAATAATCAGTACAATGAATCAAAGAAACAATAAACAAAGTTCATAAACTTCTTGCCAATTTTACCAAAAAAGGAAAGAAAGACATAAATAAATTCAATTATACAAGAAAAGGGAAAAATCACAATGGATTCTGCTTAAACTCAGAAAATCATTTGTGACTACTTTGAGAATTTGTACTCTAAAAATATACAAAACTCAGATGAACTGGACAGATTTCTAGGCATATTTGAACTACCAAACTTAAACCAAGAGGCTATAAAAGTCCTGAATAATCCAATATCAGGCAATAAATTGAAGAAGTATTAAAAAATAGTACCATCTAAGAAAAATGCAGGTCTTGATGAATTTACTGCTGAATTCTACAAGAAATTTAAAGATCTAATGCTAATACTTTTAAAATTCTATAATGAAATTTAAAGAGAAGCAGTACTCCAAAAGTCATTCCTGGAAGCTACCATTACCATGATTCCAAAATCAGAAAAAGACCTAACCAAAAATGGAACTACAGGCTAATCTCTTTCATGAACTTAAACACAAAACTCCTCAATGAGATACTGGCAAATAGAATGCAATGAATCATCAAAAAGATGGCACATCATGAGCAAATACATTTATTGCAGGGATGGTACACTCTATGCAAATCAGTTAATGTTATCTCAGTAGACATGGAAAAGGCTTTTGACAAAATTTAATATCCATTCATAACAAACAGTTCTGAAGAAAATAGATATAGAAGGGCCTTATCTCAGTCTGTTAAAGCTGTTTATGACAAACCAATGGTCGACATTATGTTAAAGGTGGAGAAGCTAAAGCTTTCCGTCTAAAATCAGGAATAAGAAGAGAAACTCCACTAATACCACTTATGGTCAATATAGTGTTCAGCACATTAGCCAGAGCAATCAGGCAAGAAAAAAATTAAAAGGAATATGTATAGGAAAAGAAGAACTTAATTTATCAATATTTGCAGATGACAATCCTCTACATAGAAGACCCCAAAAAGTCCACCAAAAGATACCTATAATTAACAACCAAATTTAATAGCATAGAAGGATACAAACTGAACATACAGAAGAAAATGGCATTTTTGTACACTCATAAGAATTCACCAAGAAAGAAATTAGGGAAATAATAATATTCATAATAGCATCAGGAAAAATTAATTACTTATACGTTACTCCAAACAAGGAAATTAAAGACCTCTACAATGAAAACTACATCCCTCTGGAAAAGGACTTTAAAGAAGATGTCAGAAAATAGAAAGATATCCACTGTTTCTATATAGGCAGAACAAATACAATCAAAATCCTAATCCTTCCAAAACTGATATGCAGATTTAATGCAACCCCAATCAGAACATCAATGATGTTCCCCAGATAAATGTTCCCCAAAGAAACAGGAACACCCAAAAGAGTGAAGAGACACTCTTCCAGCTATTCCTTGAACAGGGGACTAATGTCTAGAATATAAAGATCTCAAAAAATTAGACCCTGCAAAACAAGACTCAATCAAAAAATGGGCAACTGAAATGATTTGACACTTTCCAGAAGAAAAAGTACAAAGGGCCAATAAATACATCAAAAAATTTCAACATCAGCTGCCATTAGAGAAGTGTAAATACAACACTGAGATTCCTTCTCACTCCAGAATGAATGGTTATTATCAAGAAATCAAGTAGTAACAAATGCTGTTGAGGCTGCAGGGAAAAGAAAACACTTCACATTGGTGTAAGTGTAAAGTAGAACAAACTCTATGGAAATCAATACAGAAATTTTTCAAAAACTAGAAGCATGAATTCCATTTGACCCAGTTCTTCCCTTTCTCGGTATCTTTCCAAAGAGCTAAAGACATATTACAATGAAACATGCAAATGCAAGTTTATATAATAATAATGTATAATACCCAAATCTTGGAAATGATCAATATGTGCATAAATTGCAAGTGCAATTGCATAGATAAATTGATCAGGAAAATACGGTATTTATCCAAATGGAATAATACTTGAGATAAAGAAGGATAAACTGGCTACCTTGAAAGTGGATGCACCTTAAGACCATAATGTTAAATGAAATAAGACATGCAATCATTACTATCACGTTTTCTATTATATGAGAAACTCAAAATATGCATGAAGAGCAAAATGAAAGATAGAAATCAGAAATATGCAACCAAGGGGTGGAGGAAGGGAGAAAGGAGGGGAGGAAAATGAAAAATTTTAGAGATAATCATGATGTGTTGAGTATATGAACCAAGTTCATAAAGAAATGTGTCCATTATATACTATCAACATGTAGAAAAAATTGGAAGGTGTCCGGGAGATGGAGGGAAGAAGAGAGGAGGGGAAGAGAAAGGGATTTAAAAAAATTAAAATGTGTCATATACATGTATCAACTCCTCATGCTGAATGTAATCATTATGTACTATAAATGCATACTAATTAAAATATAACGAAAATTGAAGAAATGGAGAAGATTGCAATGTGGATATTTCACACAGAGAATCATGTTTCAAAATAAAGTTAGATTAGTAAATAAGGGTCAAATTCTTAGAAGTTTAATGGGTCCATTCCCTCTAACCACCTCCTTCACTTACTACTATTGTAAGAAGGATGTAAGGATATTTGCTCCATGTAAGAAAGACAAACTGTAAGTAAAGAGAGGAAGAAATACAGTTCTTGCAGAAAGATTAGGGTGGATCCAGTCTGGTGATATTATTTGAGTTGTTATTAAAAACCACTGTTGAGCCTGAAGTCTCTGCAAAGCTTCCCTGTCATATGGAGTACCTTGGTGGCTAGCTTGTGGGTTTTTGGTTTCTTTTTTTTTTTTGCTTTTGCTTTTGCTTTTGCTTTTGTTTTTTTAAAACAGGATCTTGCTGTGTAGTTCAGGCTGGCCTTGAAATCCATATGTAGCCCAGGCTGGCCTCGAACTCACAGTGCCCCTCTTGCCTTAGCATCTGGAGTGCTGGGACTACACTCAAGCGACACCCAGCTGCTACCTTGCATTTTGCTAGCCAACAATGATATTAAATTGAGAACCCGGAAAAACTGAGAAGTCTGAGATATTTGGCTCCCCTTTATTTAGTATGGGTTTTCAGTTATCTGACCACGTCTTAATATTTCAGATATCTCCCTGTCCCACACTTCTTTACTATTTCAAAGCAAGAGAGATCCCAATAACATGTAACAATGATAATGGTAAAGATTAAAATAGTGATTAACACCTATCAAATACCTCCTATATGTGAAGAGCTTTACACCTATTATCTCCTTAATCTTCCTAGCAGCCCTGGGAGATAAGGTAGTACTAGTACTTCCATTTTACATGTGACACTTGAAGATCAGAGGCCAAGTTACTTACCTGGGATAATAGATCTAACACAAACATGTCTGAGTTGTGAACCTGCTCTTTCAAACACTGTTGAATAGAATTGTAATTTTTCAAGATACCAAAAAACACAATTAAGCACCTGAAAATGTTGCATAGGTGGCCTCCCTAAAGGCAAATATTTGCCTATTTTTAAAAATTTTTATCCAGATGCCCAGCTCCATAAATGCTAAATTAAATAAACTGTGGCCTGTGCAAAATTATCTACCTTTTTTTCAAGGAATTGCTTTCATACACTAATTAATGTTTTGTTTAATAATTTCTTATTTGCATTCTGCTTTCAAAATTAAGACCCTAAACTTACAGAAACCACCATCTTGAACTTTAGTCATCCCTGGAGAGTATGGTATATAATTAGCCTCCTTCAGTACTTTGTATTAAGTGATATGTAAAGAACAGCTTGCCTGTAATAGATATCCTTACCTGATTTCAATAGGCCCTTGCCAAGGGTATTAAAAGGCAGAAACTCAATTAGCTCTAATTGCTGCTCTCCATGGACATGTTTCCTGCTCATTGGCAGATGCCAGCTGCCATTGTGGTGGAGGAATTACTTAAAATTTCCAGCTGTAAACATCCCTCCACCTGATTGTGAGTTCCTCTTAGCAAAAAGATTACAAGTCTTGGTGTTATGCTTACATTGAGCTCAAATTCAACTTTTGATTTCAACACTATCTAGCTGGATGGTTTTGAACAAGTAGATTAATCTTTGAGTCTCAGTAAAATAGGAATAATAATAAGAGCTTCCTTTCAGCATTGCTGCAAGGCTTTAGCACAACAGGCCATGCAAGGGACACACCTAGTACTGGACACTTAAGATCAACAAGTTGAGCCTCTCGGACCCATAGAGTGGCCTGGGCTGTTTGGATCGAAACTCTGCACAGACCTGCATCTCGGCGCAACTGTTTGGGACTGGTAGGCC
>PVJX010031925.1:0-20819 GCA_004027295.1 Dolichotis patagonum | reverse complement strand
AGCCTTCTACTTGAGTTTCTCTGATGGTTCCACGTGCAGTTTAGTGGACCACAGATTCGGTGCTTTGGAAGGTGACATTTTTTCCCTGGACACCTAACATGGGGTTGCTCCGAGCCTTCTTGCAAATGGTTCTTGGAGGCAGCCCCTCCAGTCTCCCGTGACTACTGGCTTGTGGTCTCATGGGGTTCGTTGGCCAAGCATTCAAGAGTGTTTTTCAAGGTCATGTGACATTTGCATTTAACTTCCTGAAGACCACAGCCGCCATCACATCAGCTTCAGCTGGACATGTTTTCATAGATCTACTTACAGATTTGGGTCACACTTTTGAGATTTATTCAGGACACACCTCCTTTTAAAAACACAGATAGGGGGCCCTGATTTCCTCCATTTAACTATTAATAATCATACCACTTCAGTGCCCCATATACCAGCCCACCTGAGTGTGTTTCACATCTTGGCATCCACTGCACTGACTCAGGTTTTCCCCGCAAGGGCCCCTCCCCTCACCAATTGTGACAGAGCTCTAAAGTGGTTCTGGTCTTCATTTTTTTGTTTTTGGGAGTGCTGGAGCTGGAACACACAAGCGTGCTACCACTGAGCTACATCCATACCGTATTTTTTATTATAGTGAGGCTGTGTCTTGCTAAATTGCCTGGGGTGACCTCAAACTCACAGTTCTCTTGCCTCCTGAGTCATCAAAGCAAATCACTTTCTTTGGAGACAAGGTCTTGTTGCGTAGTCCAGGCTGGCCTTGAACTCCTGACCCTCCTACCTCAGCCTCCACAGTGCTGGGATTACAGGCGGGTACTGCCATGCTCGGATCAAGTGGAATCTTTTTGTTCTCCGAGCTTCCTCAGTGGATTGCGTTCATTAACAGCACGCAATGCTAGTACCTGCCTCACGGATTGTGGCAGAGTCTACATTTGAGTTGAAGTAAGTGCAGCGCTTGGCAGAATGTCTGCCGCAGCATCAGTGCGCACATCTGCATGTGGAGACACGACATTTGGGTCTATGCGTAGGTATTTCTATTTCTCAATATAAGTTCTCAGTCCTTGCATCGTAGCTGGAGTTCTGTGGAGAAAAAGCTCTGGAAAATGTAGTTGACATGGAGCTGAAGGAGGCTCTTAGTCACTGGTACCTTATCCGTGTGACGTGAAGCACCCTCCTCCTTTTCTGTTTCTTGGGGTTGAACCCAGGGCCTCACACAGGCTCGGCAAGTGCTCTACCACTGAGCTGCCACCCAGCCCATAGAATAGGCCCTTTACGTTGGTCACTGCTCTAACTTTAGCATCAAAAAAAGTTCCGAGGGTCAGCGGTGCAGCACCTGCCTGGCAGGTGGGAGGTGGTGAGTTTGATCCCTGGTACCAAAAAATAAATAAAATAATAAAATTCTGGGCATATAAGAGACAGGCAATATTTATTTAAATTACAAGCCAATGCTTGATAGCCCTAAAGGTTTATTTTGGAGTAAGATGGGGTTAAAGAAGTCAATTAAATCTAGAAATAGCTCAGCTCTATAGCTGCTAAACTTTCTCCAGCTGGTCCAGAGAAATGGGTGGAAAGGATGCTCTGACTCTAGATGGGGGTACTCACTTCAGGGCTGACAGGTGGGCTGCAGGGTGTTGGGGGACAGAGGTGCCCTGAGGCCTGGCATGTCCAGGGCCCGGGATCCTCAGTCTACGTGTGACATGGCTTCACGTGGTTGGGCTCGTTAAAAATCTCACCTCCCATCTTGGCAAGAGCCCTGCATGGTGACTGTTCACAGTCAGCTTTTCTGACACAGTAGTGGAGGCAGGGGGAACAAAACTATTCAGAACCTTTCTTTTTCCCTCTAAAAAGGCTTGAAGACTTTTTTCGTAGGTCATGTTCTCTGATTCTGCACACGGACCACATAAAAGAACAGCGATTTCATCACACCTGGTAACCCTCTGCCACGTGTTAAATGTTATACAGGAGCATCTTATTTAATCCTTTCAGCAATCCTAGAAGGCAGGCACTGTTATGTCCATTTTACAGAAGAGGAAACTGAGGTCAGAGAGGTCTAATAACTTACCTACGATCATCCAGCTCTGCTTGTCTGCGTGCTCAGTGCTGACATCACAGTGCCCTGGCATTGCTAAGAGTCAGGCTACGAAGCTCCATTCTAACTGTGCTTTTGCATTGGGGATCCCCTTTCTGCCACCACCCCCAACCCTAAAAAAGCCCAACAGGAACAAGGTTGCTTGCTATAAGCTTCACCATTCCTTTTCCTTAGCGCTAATAAAACGAGGCATAACTCAGGGAATGGGCCGGTGGACGTGTGACCCTGCAGTCTGCACAGCGCCATGTGACCACCACCTTCCAGACACCTCTGCCAGGCCACTGAGATGGAAGCAGCTGTAGCTGCTGTGCATAACCCCCAGCTCAGCCCTCCAGCCCCTCAGCCCCAGGCAGATGGTAAAGACTTTTAGCTAGAAAACAGACACAGAGACGAAAGGGCCTCTTCCAGATTGTCCAGCCTGTAGGCTCGGCCACACTTTGAACTCCTCCTCGTAACGCAGCAGAAGAGGAGCCCCAGCTCAGCCGGGGAGAGACCCCACACCTCCTCCTGCTCCCAGCCCCCCAAGGGCCTCTCGGTATATTTCATCTTGGGCTGTTTGATTTTTCTTTTCAGGCGTCTGGGAGGGCAAATGAGGCTTTCATGTAGAAAACCATCTTTGATCATGAAGGGAGCCGTTCTAGGTGAATCCCAGGGCTCTGTGGACACGGCCCCAGCACATTCACCTGCTCCTTCGTGGGCATCGAGAGCTGGCTACTACGGGCAGGGAGGGAAGCCGGGCTGGCATAGCCAGCCTCCAGCTGCTCTGTCACCACCTGCTGTGCACTGGGGTCCTGGGTGTTGAGCTGCTCACATATATTATGGTCATTTAGCTATCTCCCTAATGGACTGAGACTTCGGTGGGGATGTGCTGCATGCAGCTCAGGGCTGGAGTGCTTGCCTGGTATGTGTAGAGGCCCTGGGTTCCACCCCCAGTACTGCAGGAAAAAAACCAAAGCTCAGAGAGCTTGTGAATCTATCAAGACTACCGAGTGTGCAACTCTCGGTGCTTGGACCTGAACCCAGATCTGTGGATGTTATAGCCCATCTTACTTTCTCCTGGCTCCATGCCTGTCACTCCCATTTCCCCCGTATGGCTTATTTTTTTAAAACGCCTTTCTGTTCCCATGAAATCCTTGTCACAAGTAAGAAGCTGGAACTCAGAGAATACAGAACATGTGCAGGGTCACACAGTGCCAAAACGATCTAGATCCTCAGTGTTGGCTCCCAGAAGTTTTCCTCCCACCACCTGTTTCAAAAGTCCAGCCAGATAGCTGTCACCATCATGAGGGTCTCCTCAGTCCCTGGCTGTGGACTTCAATAACCCAGGCCCTGGAAATGTGCCCACGCATCTGGGCAAGCCCTGTGGGCCAGCAAGAGATGGCACAACCCTCCCATTTTGGGGTGAATTGTGTCTCCTCCCAAATTCATCTGTTGGAGTCCCAACTGGCTGAATGCTTCGGAGTGTGACCTCATTTGGAAATAAGGCTTTTATAGGGGTAATTATGCTAAATGAAGTCATTAGGATAGGCCCGAATCCAACGTGACTGGTACCTTGTAAAAAGGGAAAGTTGGACACAGAGGTTCCCCGTTTGCCAAAATGAAGGCCGAGATGGAGGAGGTGCGTCTGTGAACCAAGGACCTCGGAGGATTCCAGCAACACCAGAAGCCCGGGAAGGGGCACGTAGTCTGCCAGCGCCCTGAGTGGGAACCTGGCCTGAGGACCCCTCGATGGCGGACACCTGCTTCCATCAATGTGAAACAATGCCTTTCTCTTGGTGAGGTCACTAGTCACTGGCCACACTGGTCCCTCCGGTGACCAGGTACCCTGGAGAAGCTGGGGGAGCTGAGTGCAAACCTGCCCATGATGACAAGTCAAAGGCCATGCTGATCGGGGTCAGGACTCTTTTTACTTGGGACGGCCAGCTTGGCTTCGCACCCGGGCATCTGGAAATATATCCCGTACACCACGTCCCTCAGCACCCACGTGAATACGGAAAGGGTCTCTCACACACCCACATGTCACACACAAGCTCGCTTCTAGCTACACCTTAAATACCAGACACTGGTCTAGATCAACAATCACACCAAGTCAATCACAAGCGTTTGTACGTATGGATCACTGGCCTGGTACTTTTCATGTATTATCTCCTTCAAACCCACACAGCAATTCTGTGAAGAGATACAATTATTATCCTCTTTTTGCAAATGAAATAACTGAGTCCTAGGGTTATCTGGCTACTTACTTGTCTGGACAAGCTGTCCTCTGTGGTAACAAGCTGATGACTGCTAGTGTTAAGCATTTTTCATCATTAAAATCCTAGTGCCAATAGAGAGGCTGCTCTTCCCAATATTTCTGGCCAAAGTTGCATGGCAATATCTGATTGG
The DNA here is from genome assembly GCA_004027295.1 of Dolichotis patagonum. Taxonomy (NCBI): domain Eukaryota; kingdom Metazoa; phylum Chordata; class Mammalia; order Rodentia; family Caviidae; genus Dolichotis; species Dolichotis patagonum. Next base: position 16,354 of record PVJX010031925.1, on the reverse strand, counting down.
ACAGAATTTGGACACATGTGTATTGTTGAACCAATTATTGCAAGTGGGAGGTAGGATATGCTAATTGAGCATCCACTGGGTGATGGGAGGGAGGGGGGAAATCAGGGTGCTATAGCCCAAGGAAGAAGCAGACACTGTTTACTATGGCATCACACTTGTAAACTGCGTCTGTAATAATGCCACATAACAAATAACCACCAACACCAGAGGCTTAGAACAACAAGCATTTATTTTTGCTATGAGTCTAGGGATAGGCTGTGTGGGTCACTCGGGTGTCTGTGGTCAGCTGCAGGGCAGGTGCAGGAGACCAGTGGCTTTGCTGATCTGAGCTGGGCTTTGGCTGGGATACTGGGTGGATCCCCCATGCGATTCATCCTGCAGCTGCCAGCCCAGAGTCATCTCCATGGAGGAGGCAAAGAGATTGGACAGCAGGGCGTGTTCTTAGCCCCTTACCAAAGCAAGCCACAGAGGCCACATCTAGCTAGAGTCCTTATCTAGCTAGAGTCCTTGTGGGAGGGGGCAGTGCAACATGAGGGAACTGCTAGGTGGGGGGGGGCACGCTGATAATCCCAGCTTCTCAGGAGGCCGAGGCAGCAGCATGGCAGGCTCAAGGCCAGCCTGGGCAACTTGGGGAGACCCTGTCTCCAAATAAAAAAAGTAACATTAAAATAAAAGCGCATGGGAAATGAGGATTGTGCTAGCACTAAAGTGGAACTGTGCACTCGCTCCCAGCCCCTGACTCGCTCCCAGCCCCTGACACGAGAGGCAAAGGCCGCAGCAGCCCCGGGAAGTCACCGGTGAGCAGCCTCTGTCCTCCCTTGGGCAGGGCAGGGAGGACTTCCCACCTCTGCCTTCTGACCTCACCCTGCCCCTCACTCCCAGAAACCTGGCTCGGAGGAGGCACCGCTCCTCTTTGCAGACACTAAGTAGATCCTAACTTACTTCCTGGCGACCATATCTTCACAGCGGTCCACTTCCTAAGTCCCACAAGCGGCCCACGCCATGTGTCTTACCATGGTCTTTTTGATGCGGAGAGAGGCTGAGGCTGGGAGAGCTGTAGAGATCTGCTCAGCGCGCACGATGAGGAGGACGTGGGGCCCAGCATCAGGATTTGAACCCATGGCCACGCCTGGCGGCTCAGCCATGGTGGCCGGCTTCCTGGCTGGCTGTCTCCCAGCCCAGCTGTCTGCTCCTCATGCTCAGGCTTCTGTGACAGAGAATCTCCCCCTGCGCCTCACGGGGAAGCAGAGACCTGGTGGGAAGCCCGGGTTTGGGATGAGCCCAGCAAATGATCATACGATGCTGGCTTTTCTTGGGGTCCTGCTCCTCGGGTCCTTTCCCAGCAGGAGCCGGGCTCCCCTCCCTGTGCCTGGGAGCCCACACCCAGGGAAACCAGGAGGTCACAGTGTGGGTACCGGGCCTGCAAAGTCAGCTAGAAACCGCTTTCTTTTCTACCCGAGACAGGTCTACACCCTCGATGCATAAATTCTTTATTTTATTTTTATTATTATTATAGCTCAGGGTCCAGCACCAGCCATAAACAGATTTAAGAGGCTGCTAGAGTCTAAAGTTTAATATAGTTGGCATCATTAAACAGTGGTACAGCAGATCTGCTGAGGGAGACCAGAGCCCGCCCTTGCCACCGGCCCTGTCCCCAACTCCTATCACCTTTCTCTGCACCCCACAAACCCTCCTGGTAAAGGCTTCCGGGGGGGGTAGACGACCCTCTGCAAGGGGACAGCCTGGAAGGGGACCTGAGCAGAGGCAAGAAGGCCAGCACTAACCCTTTTGAAGAGAGCACAGGACAACCAGCCCCAGGAGGGACTTGGGGAGATGGGACAGACAGCACTGTCGAGATAAGCGGTCGGTTATCAGCCTATAAAATACCACTTTCATTTATCTGCTGCCTGCCCCTCCAGGCTCCTGGGAAGAGACACAGGGGGGACAAAGGAAAGGGCTGAGCCCAGGACAAGAGGCACTGGTGTGAGGGCAGCAAGGCTGGAAGCCAGAGCTGTGCTCAGGAGGTTTATCTCCCCTTGAAATCACCGCCATTCGGGCTTCTATTTTTATTTTTATTGCGGAGAGCAGGGAGAGCTCTCCGTCCTGTGCATTTTATTGGGTCCTTGTTTTGTGTGTGTCCCCTCAGCCTTGGGGCTGCGTGCATCTGCTCTAATACCACCATGCATTTGGTTTAAGGTATATCCATCCAGTGTTGACTAGGGAGAAACCACAGTAAATAAACAAGCTCACAAGGACGACGGCTGATGCATCAGGCTCAGTCGGTGCCAGGTGCTCACTTAATTCTTACCAAACCCCCATAGGGGTTCTAGTTAGCTCCATTCTATACATGGGGAAAGAAATAGCATGAGCAAAATAACTTTTTCTGGTGGTTGGTGCTACCAAGAAAACAAAATAGGGTGATGGGATGTGCAGTGATAGAGAGTGGAAAGAGAGGAAAGTTAGTCTGGGTTAAGGCTGGCCTTGGAGGAGAGCTGAGACAACAGGAATGGCAGGAATGGTGTGTGCAAAGGCCCTGAGGCAGGAACAAAGCTTGCTGCAAGTGAGAATCAGACAAAGAGATGGGCAGATATTGACGGCAGACTGGTGACAGGTGGGAGAGGGAGGGGCAGATGGGAGCCAACACCGTAGCAATTCCTTCTCTCCCTCCTCCTCCATTTGCAAAATTAAAGAGCTGGATGAACAATTGCTAAGGGCCCACCTGTCTCCCACTTCTAGGGTGGGACACTGTCCGAGCCCTAGGGCCTCTGTGTGGGCAACAGGTGGCCAGGTGCAGCTGGGGACAGCTCTTCCCCTCATGCTGAGCCCATGGTCCTTCTGCTCCTGGAGGGCGAGCCCTAGTCTGGAGGGGCCCAGGAGGGCTTCTCACCATGACAACGGTGGACCAGGTGGCCGAGTGTGAATCACAAGTGAATGGGCGTGAATGGGACAGCGGGTGTGTTTGCACACGGGCCTGCACGTGGGCTGATGCGCGTGACTCAGGACGTCCTGCCCTGTGATGTGACTGACTCATGGCTGGGTATGAGTGCATCACACAGCTGTGGACACTGTTGACTGGGAGTGTGAGTAGCTGTGTGTGTCAGCGGCTGCATGGGAGTGTACACAAAGCTGTGGTCCTGTAGCGTGTCCCAGGTGCAGCTCAGGGTGCGACCACGGACAAGTGTGAGTGCCCACAAACTTGCAGGGATGCGCCTCTGGGTGGTCACATCCGATCGTGATTGTGTGAGCTGGTGTGTCACTGTGGGCCTGGGAGTGTGGCTGGTGGGTGTTTATCTGCGGGTGTTCGCCTACATGAAGGTGAAACGTGTGTTTGGGGGTGTGCCATCAAATCTGTGTTTCCTGGTCCTGCTGTGCGTGACCAAAAATGTGGCAGCAGGTTTGTGACTGGGCCACTGCGTATGTGTGACTGTGTGTGCACGCATGTGTATGCATGTACATGCATGTGCAGGTTTATATACCTGTGGCATTGTGCACTGACATGAGCGTCATGGTAAGTAGAGTGTTTGCTTTGTGCCCCTCGACAGGCGCCGGGAGCCTCTGCCTGCTGTGACTGTGAGTATGTTCCAAGTGACTCTACATGGCCAAGTTTGGGGCGTCCTATTGCTTGACCCCATTAGGGATGAGGGCTGGGGCAGCGGCAGCTGCAATGGACCTGCTGGCCAGCAGTCTGGGAGCGCAGGTGGCTACGGCCAGATGGCACTGTCCCTTCCAGCTCAGGTCAGGGGTAGAGGGATGGATCTGCGGCCCAGATGTCCCAGTGGGAGGAAAGAGTTGCTGTGAGCAGCTACTACCGTCCACGGCTGGCTGAGGCAAGCACGTGGAGATGGCCAGGCTGGTGCGTCAGACCTCTGGGAAACAACTCCAAGAAGTGAGCTTGGTCAGGGCTTAGGAGACACCTTGCGCTGGGCTTGGGCACCCCGAGGTGCACTGAGGGGCAGTGAGTGTGTGCTGTGCTGAGCCTGTACCCCTGAGGACACACACACACACACACACACACACACGTGTGTGTGTGTTTCGGATTGTTCACACTCCCGCTCAGATCTGCCTTCTGACACTGCGCTTCCAGCCTCTCAGGAGTCTGGGGGGCCCATGCACGTGGTTGGATGGGGGAGACTCGAGTTGTGTCACCAGTGCCTTCCTTCCTGCTCTCAGGCACCTTATGCCCAGTTCCCAGGATGTGGCTGTGGAATTTGTTTCCAAATATAGACCCGGGTGGCCTCCACTGCCTGGAGACAGTCCCGTGCCCTCTAAGCTTTAACACGGCCATCAACCACAACAGTCCCCCCTCAGGGTGGCCACTAGCGATGGGCAGGAGCAGAGCACAGGTTAGGGGCCCAGGACACAGCTGACCAAGTGATGCTGGGTGGTCAGTGGCCTCCAGGACAATCTCACAGTGCCTTCCCCTGTGGCACAGAGCCACAAGAGGACACGCCACACACAGGGCCTCAGACACCACGGATTCAGGTGTTTTCACGTTGAAGTACACAGGAGAAAATACACATATATATTTAAATGCCCCCTCTCAAACTGGCATTTGCTGTGGTACACACCTGTAATCCCAGCTACTCTGGAGGCTGAGCCGGAGGATTACAAGTTCCAGCCAGCCTGAGAAACTTAGTAGGACCTGTCTTTAAAAAAAAAAGCATAATAACAAGGGCTGGGGGGTGTAACTCAGTAGTACAGCATTCTGGGGATCAGTCCCCAGTACTGCAAAATAAGAAGTGAGTATTTCCTCTCGCAGAAGCAGCACAGACATACGGAAGCAGCACACAGTCATGCAGAGACCGGGGGACGATGTCCCACTTGGTCACAGCACACGCACCCAATGGCTCTCTGGTGGGTGCCCTGGGGCATGGGTGGTCTCTCAGGATGGACACTTGGGGCAGAGATGCAGCTCCTGGCATCCGGGTGGGCAGGCTGGCCCTGGACAGACAGGGCAGGGAGGAGGTAGGGAGGAGCTGTAGGGGAGGAGGTGGGGACCCCTTGCCTTTCCATTTGAGGGGCTGCCCTTGGCATTGGACTCTAGGTCTGAGGTCTGCTAAAGACATCTTCCCCGGCCTGACTGCTGTCCACTGCTGGTAGCCAGCTATGGCCAGAGTGCTTGGGACCAACTGTGGGGCAGGCAGCAGGAAGAGGGGCCACCAAGGGTGCAGCCAGGGACCTGTGGCAATGAGCAGGCCAGGCCCCCGGGGAGCCCCTCTGGGAGCCCCTCTGGTGGCCGTCCTGTGACCCCCACTGAGGTGAGGCTATACCCGCCTCAGAAATTCTGCAAAGCAGACACAGGTGAGGGCCCTGGCCGATGCACTCTCCACCCTGTCACAGGAACGCACGGCTCAGCTGCCAACCAGGAGCCCCAAAGCCTGTGAACCCCCGCCTCGGCCTAGCGCCCTAGCAGGCTGAGCTTAGCCAGGAGGAGGCCAAGGGCAGCGTCCACCCAAGCTTCCTTTGCAGCGTCCACCTGGGTCTCTACGGGCTGGAAACGGAATGATGTGAGCTGTGTGACTTCGGGCAAATCCTCACCCGCTCTGAACCTGATCATTTGCCTCCCAAAACCCGCAGTCTCCTCTGCATGGCCCTGGACACACCCTATCCCACTCCCCTCCTCCCCCCGGCCAGTGTGTTCTGGCTCTGAGGCTGTGCCCTAGGGGCCTGAGCTGGGGACAGAAGGCTGAGGCTTGGAAAGGAGACTGCAGGTGTCTTCTCTCCTGGACCCCATCTTGCTAAAGGCCCTTGGACCTGGGCTGTTGTTCACCGGCTCCTTCGGGGTTTCCACCTCCTCCATGGGAGTGGGATGGAGGGGCAGTGGCAGGAGAAGCTCCCCCGGAGCCTCTCCCGGGACTAAATGTGCTTTTACATCCCGAGGGCGCCCATCCTGTGCAATGGGCCTCTCTGCACTCCCCTCCCCGGCTCCAAAAGGGAGCCCTGGCTCCAGACAGGCGCTCCAGGGTCCTGGGTGCCAGAGTCACACAGCCTGGGTTCAAATCCCACCAGACTGTGTGCAAGCCAGAGCCCTAGAAAGGCCCTCCACACAGCGGGGAGTGACCGAACTGTCACCTAGCGCTAAGCAGAGCTGACCGAGAGCAAACCGTGTCACCAGTGCTCAGCCCGGCCTGCCACACTGCCACTCGTTAGCTGCTGAGGCATTTCAGATGCTAACAGATTTGTGAGCTTAAGGTCCCCGTCTCTCCCTCTCTGCAGACTCTTGTGAAAATACTCATTGGAGATGCTGGGGAGGAGGGAGATAAAGAGCTCAGGTTAGGGAAGGGACCCCTCCAGACTCTCAGGAGGGAAAAGACTGGTGGCATGCCATGGAGCTGGCTGGGAGCTTTGGAGGCCTATAGATGGTCCTTGAATTGTGGGAATTGGGAGAGAATAATTTTTAACTTTCTGGCTGCTTCCAGAGGAATGGGGCTGGAAGTGGTGGCAGAGTGGAACAAGGCTGGGAGAACCCAGTGGAGGAGGAGGAGGAGGAAGAGGAGGAGGAGGAGGAGGAGGAGGAGTCACTGCTCCCACCCCTCAGCCAAAGGCTTTGCCCCCACGCCAGGCCCAGACCCCTTCTGCCTGGCCTTAGCTCTTCCAGCTCTGGAGCGGGGGCCCAGCAGCAGGTCAGTTCTTTCTTGGGCCTTGCTGCCTCCAAAATGGACATAGGAAATTCAGCCTTTATGGTCCACTCTCTACCTCTAAAAGAAAGAAGGACACTGTCTTCCTCCTGCTTGGAGAGTCAAGAAGCAACGTGACTAATTTTCATTGCTATGACACCCACAATAGAAATGTTTTTCCTCTAAAAGGAAAGGGGGTAACGTACCCTTTCCCGCTGTGATCCTGCAGATGTTAACGCCACCATTTCCAGTTCCCCCCTTGTTTGCCTTCCAGGCCCGCAAATGTGTGGCTTGAGCAGATGTGGCGAGCCAGGTACCACGAGGCTGCAGGCTGCAGGCAGATGTAGGGAGATTTCGGGCACTCTGACGCCAGCAACCGTGCCACTGGGGTCACCCACTGCCAGCATGCAAGCGCCTTTGCTAGGTCATCGCTCTGAACTCAGGGGTTCCGCTCAAGGTCCCATTCAGCCTGGACTCACACCTCAATTTTCCCCTTGTCAATAAAGCGGAGAGTTTTTGAGCGTGTACCTATTGAAGGGACTCGGGACAGTCAAGTGACAGCCTGGAAGCCCCTTCAGCCCCAGGCCATGAGCAAAGGCCCAAAATTCAACCGTCCTGGAGCCCCACTGGTGAGTACGGCGGCCAGGACTCCAGGGTTGCCCCAGTGAGCAGGAAACCCAGAGTCCTTGTGGAAACAACCCTTCAGGGATCGTGTAGAACCCCCCTGCTAGTTGTGCGTCTGGTGCTTCAGTGCGCTTTGGGGGCTGGAGCAAGGCATCTCCGGCTCCATTTTCAGACTTTTCCATCGGGGTTGCTCCGCAGGCTGATAGAGAAGAAAAATTAGAGGTCCCGACCAAGTAATCACTTAGGTGACGGATCCTTCCATTTTGGGGTTTGGCTGCCCTTGTCACCCGCACCCCCACCCACCTCTCTTCACCTCCTCAAGGTCATTACTAGAGATTTCACTGGCAGCTCCAGGCGGGGCGGCCGCTTCCTCCTCCTCCACTGCTGCCGGGAGCTCCTCCTGCAGCGCAGCGGGGCCTACGGCTGCTCGTCGTGCAAATTTCCCCAGGGTAAGAGGGCGAGGGCTGAGGACCAGCTCCTCAGACTCGGCTGCTGCTCCGGCATCAGTGAAAGTTTTAGGTTCTGTTAACCCAGGTCAGGCCAAGTCAGGAAAACCTAATCAGACCTCAGTAAATTTCAGAATCACTGGCCTGGCTCATTTTTTGAGGGGGAGGGTGGGCCATGAGGTAAATTTTGCCTCAATCCTCTGGCTGAATTGGGAGACAACAAGCTGAGCCTTGCTAAAGGGGGTCGTTATTCCACGGTTTCCATGGCCTTTGTTTTCTTTGCCCCTAAGAGTGCAGAGCTCTGAGCGCAGACTTAGGGAGCGATCCACACTCCTTTTCCCTCAAGTGCGCGCGCGTTAAGAAACCTGGGATTGAATTCTCTCCGGTGGGGACGCCGTGCTCCTTGAGCCCAGCTGGCTGCAAAGAGGCCCCGCAGGCAGCCGGCACTGTAGCTTCATCTCTGGTTTTGAATCCAGTCCTTTGAGCAAGCTTAACACGTGTGGATTTAATTTCCCTTTCTTTCTTGCTTTCTTTTCTCTCCCCCCCACCCCACCCTGGGAGGGAACAAGAAAAATAGTCTGCCGTGTCGACAGCGCGACACTGTTCTGTTTGCCAAAGAAAATTTGTCTTTCCAGAGCCCCGGAGAACAGCGGGCTCCCAAATTTCCATCTCACCCTTCGGTGGAGGTGAAGGGGGTATCCAGACAGGCCCCCTGCCTGCACCCCAGACCTAACTCTCTATCTTAAGAAGTCAGAGCCTTGGAATTCAGGCTGTCCCCTCCCCACCCACACACCTTTCGGGGCTGCTGACGGTGGTGTAGACACAGGGACCATACCCGGAAGACCTTTGGCGGGTTCCAGGCTGTAGAGTCGGCCGCGTTCTCAGCCTCAGTCCGGCGTGCACGGCGTCGCATTTTCTAGTGGGACCCTCACCTTTCTCTGGCGGTAACTCCCCACATTGGAGGGGGTGACAACAGTGGTCCCATTGGTGCCCAGCGCCACTCACTGCCATCTCCTCAGCTCTTGAGAAGCATGCAGATCACCAGCACACACTTCGTCCCCTCATCTGTCTGCTGGGTTTCGGAAAGGGGGTCTGCTACTATTTCTCATTCCACTTAGCAGGCAGCAAAACAACAAAGCAAAAGCAAAAACAAAATCCCACGCACCAAGCTTGGGGAGCAGGGAGGGACAGTTGCTAAACACATGCATACGTGGGGAGCAAGAAAAATAGGGGTTTCAAGGGGGGTAGAAATACTAGAGCGGGATAGTGTATATTGAATAATAAAAACAGCAGCAGCGGCAGTCAGAGTCCTTCCCAGGGAGTTCAGGTCAGAGGGAGAGGGCTAGGAGCCGAATAAAACATCGGGAAGGCAACTCTCGTGGTCCCGGAAAAAATAGAATAGAGACAGATTTCACCAGGGGAGAGGAGAGTGACCTCCTGAGGAAAGCGGAAATTTCCCACCCTAGGCCTGACCCATTTCTGTTGCATAAGTTGGTCAAAGTTTAGTTTTGTCGTCATTTCTATTGTTGTTATTACGCTTATTAATTTTCCCAGGGCCACCCGCACTTCCCTCTGCTGTGGGCCGCTGGGGTTGGGTGAGGCAGGAGCCGGGGCGCCTTGAGGGAGATGGGCAAGGGTGTATTTGTGAGAGCGCGTTCTCTTTTGAGAGGACAGCACTATAGTAGTGTGGAATGTGACTTTCTTTTTCTTTTCTTTTTTTGGTACCGGGGATCCAACTCAAGACTGCGCGCTTGCAAGGCAGGCGCTTATGCCGCTGAGCTAAATCCCCAGCCCGGAATGTGACTTTCTTTAAAAACAAACGAAAAAATGATGAGAGGTGAATAGCCACCACTCTCCCTTCCTTTTTTTTTTTAATTAAAAAAAAAATCAGCATTGCGGTCTCTCCCAGTCATTGCAGTATTAAAGTCAGGGCGGGAGTTTTGCGAGAGTAGAACAATACGCTTTGGAGGAAAACTGGGCAGGGAGTCTACTGGTTGGGGAAGCATCATTTTCCCAAAAGAAGGGACGAAGGTGTGCGTTGGGATCCAGAGGCCACTGCCCAAACCATCAGCGGAGGGATGGCGATTGTAACACAGAACGCGGGTCTTCAGCTTTTAGAGCTGCGGGGCAGCCTTAGAGCTCATGGCAAAGCCAGTCTGCGGTGCTTGACTTTTCAAACCGGTCCAAGCAATCGCGGCTGAAAGTTGAAAGCGAGGAGTCAAACTGCAAGGAACTCGCCCCACTGCGTCCACTTTCCCTCCTGCCCAGTGTGGCCTAGGCCTCCACTTCCGGCCTCCCTAGGCCCACAGGTCATCTGGGAACTCATCGGAGAATTTCATTTCGGGCCGCACTCTGGCTCCCAGAAGAGACGGCTGCGTGCACAGGCCTGGGATTTGGGGAAGGGTAGTTAGGACCTTGAGAAACGAAAGCGAAGCCACCGCCGCTGGCCGAGAGGCGGGCACGGGCTCTGCTCGCTGGAATCCGCGGTGTCTGCGGCCCGGCTGGCCCGGGCGTCCGCAGTCGCGCTGGAAGCCTTTGCCCAGCTGTCCCCGCGGAGCTGACCTTGGCTCCCACAGCTGCTCGGACGACCGGTCTCTGCACATTTCGCCGCCGCTCCGGCCTCAGTAGACCGGGCCTGCAGCCAGGCCTTGCTTTGGAAAACCCTTGGGGTTCGCGGCGCGCAAAACCCAGAATCGATCCCCGAAGCCGGGGACAAGTCCAGATTCAGAGGCCCGGCTCCCGCGGGGCCCCTGGGCGGGCCCGGAACTTACCCTTCCGGAAGGCCCGCAGCACAGGCTCTTCCCGCGGCGCCGCCAGGGGCGTCTACACCGTGCGTTTCTCAACTCAACGTAGTGGATCTCCAACGGCGCGCAAAACCACCAGGCGACTTAAAAATCGCGCCCTTTGATCGGACTAGCAATAATTGTCGTAATTACAGAGCAAAATAGAATGCCTCGTCCCTCTGCGGAACCGGTGCTTTAATTTTTCTTTACAGAAATCACGCTTTCCAACCCCACCCTCACTCCACCACCCACTCGCACCCCACCCCCCGCCGGGCCACCGTGGGACAAATTGCATCCCCGGACCTGGTCAAAGGAGCCTTCTCACAAGGGTCTTTTCTGTCTGCAAGAAACATCTCTGGCAACTCTCTTTTGGTCTGGGAATTTCTCAGTCTCTTGTTTCCCCTCTGCGACGACCCAATGATTACTTTGTGCCGTTCTGCAATTGGGCGCGTGGTTTTTACTTTCCCAAAAGCAAGCCATGGAGAAACTCCTCCACACGCATTTGCTAAAAAGCCGAGCTCCCTTCAGGAAAAAAAAAAAAAAAAAATTAAATACCAAGAAATCCTTGCCTCTTGCAAGAGATCTCATTCCTCCTAACAACTCGATTTCTTTCCAAAGCGTGCTGAGGTGGGCGCCCACCTCTCTGCTAAGAGCCCCCTCCTCTCCTCTGCTCTAAGAAAAATCGATCTTGGCTATATTTGTGTCTGTATGTTCACCCCCCCCACACCCCACCCCCAAAGCTCTGGGTTTGTTTATTTCTCTATTTATTCCCCGGGGCCAAGGCGTCCTGGACTTGTGGCTAGAGGACCGGGGTTGATAGAGGAAGACGGAGACTAGAACCTCCCGCCACTGCCCCCCAAGTCAAGCGTGACAGCACGGGCCGGTTGCGTGACTCGTGACGTCTCCAAGTCCTATAGGTGCAGCGGCTGGTGAGATAGTCGCTATCGCCTGGTTGCCTCTTTATTTTATTGGGGTATGCCTGGTAATAAACAGTAATATTTAATTTGTTGGAGACCACAAGCCAACTACGAGCTGGGAGGTACTGTGTTTCTCGGGACAGACTTTGGAGAGAAGCCTGGCCTAAGAGGGGGGTCACTTCTGGGGTCCTTTCAAGCCCTGCGGCCCCCGCCTCAGCGAGGTACACTCCCGGATTCTGCAAGGAAAGAAGAGGTGGGATTTTTGGAGGTGAGTGTGGGCCCAGAGGACTAAGTCAGCTCTCTCCACAGGACCCCTCGGCCTCCCATTCCTACTGCGCCTTGCTGAATCCCCTCGCCCCACCTTAATGAGAAAAATAGGAAGATCACGCTTTGGACTTTTGAGCTCAGGTGTCACTGGGATGGACAGACTGTGCCCCTTCGCTGTGTAATCATCCCAGTTTTGCTTGGTGGCCGTCTCCATGCCGTCTCCAGGAACTAAGGGGATCTGGCTGAGCTATTACATGGGGAGTCCAGAGTTTCCCTCTGGGGAAGGGTCTGCAGATTATTTATGGGAATTAATTTCATCCGCCAAATCTCTGTGAGTTTAAAGGGATTGGAGTGGTCTTTCTGGATTTCCCCTTCCTTCTACCAGAGAAGTGGGGATTCAGGCTCATCTGGCCGCCATGCTTGTTCTCATTCTTGTTTTGATCTTGGTCCCCGTCCTGGACACCTCTTCAGCAAGCCCAGAGGCCCGGAGCTGACATTTTGGTAGCAAAAATGTTTTCATAAATAACATGAATTGCCTTGGCCAAGGTCTGTTTAAAAACAGACTTGGAAGGTAGAGGGTTGGTTTTCTCCCTGTCTGGACGGTTGGAAGGACCTGGGCTACAGCTCTGCCAATCTCAGGACGTCTCTCCTCCCTTTTTCCCAGTCTCCAGTCAGAACCCAGAAAAAGAACAGGACAAAGGGGTGCAGGAGTGAGAAGCAGGACAGGACCTCTGCCGTTTATTCCAAGCCCCAGGACTGGGTGTCCCACTCTGGGTCTGCTCAGGAGACCTACTGACTGTGTTTCTGCGTCTATTGACCTCTTCAGCCACCCTGGAAACAGTGCATTTCAGAGCGGAGGGCAGGCAGAAGAGCGCAGAGAGATGAAAACCCCCGGCCAGTCCTGGTGACTGTTTGATTATTTTAATAAGGCTGGGCACTGCCTTGTGTACACCTCCAACCAGGGCGGCCTGGTGGCCCTAGCAGGGGTGGGGGTGGGGTGTGGACCCGCTGCAAAGATGATTTCTTGGCATCTTTGATCTTGGTCCTCACCCCAAGGCACCTTTACTCTGCCGTCACCCCCAGTGGTGGAGAGTGGGGGTGATGAGTGGGGGCTGGGGAAGAGACGGCAGGGCAGCCGCCCCGGGTTCCTGCGGCCACGCGGGGTCACTCAGCTCGGCCTGAGGTCAGCGCTGGAAAGAGAATGTGGGCGAGGCTGCAGAGGCCCGGGGCATGTGTGTGCGCTCCCTGAAGCTTCAGACTGGTTCTCTGCAGGGCCCGGTCATGGGGATTACTGTACTTCCCGGGGAGAAGGGTTTGCCATAATTTGTGCACGCTTCTTGCAGCCGCCACCAGCTCGGAACAGCACAGATGGATGAAGGTTGAGAAGGGGCGGAGGGGAGGGGCGATTGCCAGGTCTGGACTGGAGAGTCCCCTCTTGAGCTCAGCGTTTGGGAAATCTAGTGGAAAAGTGGGAAAAGTGGTAGGTGAAAAAGGGAGAAAAGAGAGTGGGAGGAGGAGAGGGAGGGAGGGAGGGAGGGAGAGAGAGAGGGGCAGTGTGTGGTGGGAGCTAGTTGGACAGGCAATTTCAGTACTTTGTAAGCATCAATGTAACTCAACGTCACAGCGCTCAGCAGAGCTGGCTTGTATTTCTGAGAGAGAGAGAGAGCGCGAGAGAGCCAGCGAGAGAGCTCTTACCTCGAATTCCGGAACTTTAACCCTGAAAGCAGCGCTCAGGGAAGACTTCCACAATTCCCTGGCTCTCCTCTCTCCCAACTTTTCTTCCCTGGGGTGCAGAGGAAGAGCGGAGCTCTGGGGATTGCACGGCTGGGCTGCGGGGGCTCCTCGAGCCGCCGCTCTGCATTTCTGGGAGCCCCGCTGGCGCCTGACAGCTTGGAAGCTTTCGGGGAGTGCAGCGAGCGGAGGAGGTGTGTGCTGGAGGTGTGCAGTCGCGGCCGAGGCTGCCGCGAAGGCTGCCGCTTTGTGGGCGGCGGTGTCCGCGAGGCTGGGCGAGAGGTCCCCAGCGTAAAGCCCGGAGTCACCATGCCTGCACCCCCGCCGCACCGCCAGCTTCCCTGCTAGGAGGAGGAGGAGGGGACGTGGTGAATGCACCGGCTTCACCGAGCGAGCGAGGTAACGGTCCTCGAGGTGGCTGGGCTGCTCGGGCGGGAGCTCCGCAGCTGAGTCGGCTCGCGGGGGCGCGCATGGCCGACTCGGGCCTCGCCTGCGCCCCGCGGAGCCGGGTGCCGAGGTTGGCGCGGCCGGGACCTTCCGGGCGATCGGAGCCCGGGAAGCGGCCGCAGCCGGGGGAGCCGCAGGACGCGCGGCCTGGTTCTGTCAAAGCGCATCTTGTTCGTCTCTTCCAGCCCCGAGCTCCCCGGACCCTGGCAAGGGCGCGGGGTGGGAGTCTACCCGCGGCCGGGAGAGAACCGGAGTGTATGGGGGGGGCACCAGCCCTGCTTTCTTTTGTTGTGAGCAGATCGCAGGGCTCCTACTGCCGCCTCCCCCAAACGGCGAGGGCCACGGGAAGGAAGCTGCTTGGGGCTCAGGCCTCAGAAGCTCGTCCTCTCGGCCCCATCTTTAGGCGCTGGACCACCGCTGACCACGGTGGGATCCGGCATTTTGCCCACGCCACTGCGAGGATCGCGGGGGCCTCGGCTTGCATTTCTTTCCCAGGGTCTCCTCGTGTTTTCGGCCGGGTTGGTGGTGCGAATCCTTAGCGGGGAATGGCGAGGAGACAGAAAGATCGGAGAGTGAGCAGGCGGCAGGCTGCAGCCGCTCCGCTGCCGAGGTTTTGTGAGATCCGTCCTCTGACCCTGCAAAAGTGGGCCGTGCTCCCTACTGCACTGGGCCTGGCCGGCAGTCCGGTACCTGTAACCAAGATTCATCAGGGCCGGAGCTCGACCCCTCCAGCCTTCAGCCAGGCCTGCAGCTCAGGGAAGCTCTAGAAACATCCGCGCCTGGGGACGGGGACAGGGACAGGAGACTGCTCACCCGGGCGCCTGGGCGCTCTCCTCTCTCCGACCTGCTGCGGTCGTTCTCTTCCTTGGGCCTCTGTGTGGCTTCTTGGTACTTATTTTTGACAAGTCATGCTTACGTTTGGGGGAAGGGGGATCTTTTTAATTTTGAAGGGCTTTCCACTTTCCAGCCTGTATCTAATTTGAAAAAAAAAAAAAGATGTCAGGAATTCTCCTTTGGAAACTGGTGTCTCCGTGTACACATCCTTTTTCTCCTCTGCTTTAGGTTTTGCAAGAGGCGGGTTATTTAGGGCATTTGGCCTGCTGCAGACAGGCCTTTTGTAGTTTCATTTAAAAAGCTCTGTCGGCCTCCTGTACATGGACGGAGACAAGAAATTCTCTAAAGGGCCTTGGGATTTTGTTTGGTTTGGTTTTTGGTTAGTACCCAATGGCTTCCAAAAATATCGACGCCTTATCTTTATTGGCTCTTGCAAGAGTTCGGACAAATTTGACGGGCAGCTCGCTTATCGGGGGAGCCTGCGCAGGGGCGGCGATGTGGGGCTCGCCTCCTGCTCTCATGTGGGCCCTTCCAGAGAGGCTGTGGGCAGCCAGAAAGTAACAGTAACGATAATGATGATGATAAAGATGGTGGGGCTTTCGGCGGCAGCCTCCTCCAGCTAGGAACGGAGGTGCTGGAAACCGGAGCAAACTGTACCCCACTATTGCTAGAACTGCACCCTCCAACTCCCTCTCTCTTCCTCTTGGTCTCCTCTTAGAGCAGAACCTCGCGCGGGCACCGGCCTGGGGCGCACCATGGCTGACGCAGACGAGGGCTTTGGCCTGGCACACACACCTCTGGAGCCTGATTCGAAGGACCTCGCCTGTGATCCCAAAGCTGAGAACGCCTTAGGGGTCCCCAGCAAGTCTCCGGCATCTCCACAGGCCGCCTTCACCCAGCAGGTAAGGAGAGGTCACTGCTGGCCACCCTTTGCAGAGACCAAAGCCCAGCTTGGCTTCCCTTCTCAGTCGGTCCTGCAGGCAAAAAGAGAAGTCCCCCGTCATGGTATTGCCCGCTCTCCTTGTTCTCCCACTCATCTCTCTATCATCTGCCCTGTCTCTCAAAACCCCAGCATACTGGCAGCCCAGATTCCATTACATTGCAATCCACTTTATTGTGCTGATTATCTTTATGGCCTGAGGATTTTTGAGACCTATTTAAATTGTTGGGGGAAAAAAAAATCTCAATTAGCCGACTATGTGGGGTCAGCTAACAATGGCCCAGGTAATTTTTTTTCTCCCCCCCACCGCACTAAGTACAGAATTGCCTCTGAGCCTCTTAGTAAGGGCCCAGTCAGTAGTCGCCCCAATCCCGTGTGAGGGATGGCTTGACCCCTCTTTAGATCTGCCCAGCCTTTACCTCTGCCTGCCGCCTGGGCCTGGGCGCCCTGTGCCATTTGTCTTGCATTCGGGCCCTGGTGGCTGCTGGGGAGCCCGAGGCTGGGCCGGGAGGGGCACACAGCGAGACTCACTTGGCTGGACGGCTGGACGCCTCACCTTGCTCTTAACTCCCTGAACCTGGTGGCATTAGGTGCTGGAGGTCCCTAGCAGACCCCGTGATTTTAAAACAAGTGTCACAGGACACAGAGCAGTGTGACTTCAGCAGAAGGCTGCCTCCTTGGGATCTCTTTGTCACTCTAGTATTTTTTATAGATGCTGCTTTCGTACTTACAAAAAAGAAAAAAAAAA
>PVJX010031924.1:0-20815 GCA_004027295.1 Dolichotis patagonum | reverse complement strand
ATGTGAGTTTGGTTTATTTCGCTTATGAGAATGGTCTCAAGTTGTGTCCATTTATTTGCAAATATCTCGATGTGATCATTCTTTATAGTTGAGTAGTACTCCATTGTATAGAAATACCACAACTTTCTTATCCATTCCTCAGTTGATGGGCACTTAGGTTGTTTCCAGGATCTGGCTATTATAAATTGTGCTGCTATAAACATGGGTGCGCATATATCACTGTGGTATGATATTCTCAGATCTTCTGGGAATATGCCTAGAAGTGGAATAGCTGGGTAAAATGGGAACTCCAGACCTAGACTTTTGAGGAATCTCCAGATTGACCTCCACAGTGGTTGCACCAGTCGACACACCCACCAACAGTGCAGAAGAGTTCCTTTTGCCCCACAGCCTCTCCAACACTTGTTGGTAGTGTTTTCTATCTTGGCCATTCTTTCTGGAATGAGATGGAATATCAGTGTGGTTTTAATTTGCATTTCTCTCATGACCAATGATGATGAACATTTTTTCATGTATTTATTTGCCATTCATATTTCTTCATCTGAGAACTGTGTATTCATTTCAGATGCCCATTTTTGGATTGGGTCTTTGAATTTTGAGTGTCTGATTTTTTTTATATTCTTTATAAGTTCTAGACAGAAGTCCTTTGTCTGAGGAGCTGTCCATGAAGATTTTTTCCCAATTTGTGGGTTTTCTTTTCACTCTGCCGAAAATCTCTTTTGACGTGAAGAAACTCTTCAATAAGATGTGGTCCCAGTTAATGATTCTGAGAAATATATCCTGTGTAGTTTGATTCTTGATCATGAATTTTCTTCCTACCTCTATATCTTTGAGATTTTTACTCACTTTCTCTTCCAGCAGATTTAGTATTTCTGTTTTAATATTTAGATCTTTGATCCATTTAGATTTTAGTTTAGTGTATGGTGATACACATGGGTCTAGTTTTAGTCTTCTGCATATAGATAGCCAGTTTTTCCAGCACCATTTGTTAAAGAGACTGTCATTCTTCCAGAAAGCATGTTTGGCCCCTTTATCAAAGATAAGGTGGTTGAGTGAGTTTGTGGTTGTGGTTGTGGTTGTATCTTCCAATCTATTCCACCGATCTTCAGGTCTGTTCTTATTCCAGTACCATGTTGATTTTATTACTGTAGCTTTAAGTACAATTTCAAGTCAGGGATTGTGATGCCTCCTGTCTTGCCTTTGTTTCTTAGAATTGCCTTCTCTATTCTAGGTCTCTTCTGGTTCCAGATGAATTTTAGGAGTGATTTCTCTAGATCTATGAGGTATTTTAGTGGAATTTTGATTGGGATTGTGTTCAATCTGTATAGTAATCTTTGGAGAATGGCCATTTTCACAATGTTTGTTTTCCTATCCATGAACAGGGGATGTCTTTCCATTTTCTGAGGTCCTCTTTGATTTCCTTTTTCAGGGTATTATAATTTTCATTGTATAGGTCTTTTATTTCTTTCATGAGATTAATTCCTAAGTATTTCTTTTTTTTGGATGTTAGTGTGAATGGTGAGGCTTCTCTTATTTCTCTCTCAGTACTTTTGTTGTTAGTGTATAGAAATGCTATTGATTTTTGAGTACTGACTTTGTATCTAGCTACCTTGCTGAGTTTATTTATTATATCTAGGAGTCTTTCAATTGAGTTTTGGGGGTCTTCTATGTAAAGTATCACGTCATCTGCAAATAGTGATAATGTAACTTCCTCCTTTCCTATCTTTACTCCTTTTATTTTTCTTTCCTGTCTTATTGCTCTGGCTAGTATTTGCAGTACTACGTTGAATAGGAGTGGTGACAGGAGACATCCTTGTCTTTTGCCTGATTTCAAGGTAAATGCTTTCAGTTTATGACCACTTAATATGATGCTGGCTGTAGGTTTGTCATAGATGGCCTTCACCATATTGAGGTAAAGACCATCTATTCCAATTCTCTGTAAGGTTCTTATCACAAATGAGTGTTGGACCTTATCAAAAGCTTACTCTGCATCTATAGAGATGATCATGAGGTTCTTCCTTTTGGCTCTATTGATATGGTGGATTACATTTATTGATTTGTGTGTATTGAACCACCCCTGCATTCCTGGGATGAATCCTACTTGGTCATGTTGTATAATCTTCTTGATGATTTGCTGCATCCTGTTTGCCAATATTTTATTGAGAAATTTTACATCTATGTTCATTAGGGAGATTGGCCTATAGTTCTCTTTTTTAGTTGGTTCTTTTTCTGGCTTTGGTACTA
Source organism: Dolichotis patagonum (assembly GCA_004027295.1). Classification (NCBI taxonomy): domain Eukaryota; kingdom Metazoa; phylum Chordata; class Mammalia; order Rodentia; family Caviidae; genus Dolichotis; species Dolichotis patagonum. Next base: position 18,571 of record PVJX010031924.1, on the reverse strand, counting down.
GAGTAATATTTGCTTCCAGGAATGACTTAAGAAGAATTGCTTCCTTTTCAATTTCATTGAAAGGTTTGAAGAGTGTTGGAAATAAGTCTTCTTTGTATTTCTTGTAGAATTCTGCAGTGAATCTATCTGGGCCTGTGCTCTTCTTTTTTGGCCAGGACTCAATTACATTTTCAATTTAAGTAATATAAATTGGGTTGTACAGCATTTTTACGTCTTCCTGATCCAACATTGGTAGTTCATATGTATCTAGGAATCTGTCTATTTCTTCTGTGTTATTGAACCTATGAGAGTAGAGGTTTTCGAAATAGGTGTTGACGATTTTTTGTATTTCCGCCGAGTCTGTAGTAATTTCATCTTTTTCATTCCTTATTGCATGAATTTTAGTTTTTTGTTTCCTTTTTTAAATAAGGTTGGCCAGAGGCTTATCAATTTTATTTATTCTTTCAAAGAACCAACTCTTTGATTCATTGATCCTTTGTACTGCTTTCTTAGTCTCTATTGCATTAATTTCTGCTCTAATCTTTATAATATCCTCCCTTCTTTTGGTTTTGGGCTTGGCTTGCTCTTCTTTTTCTAGATGTTTGAGTTGTAGCATCAGGTTGCTTATTTGTGTTCGTTCTGTCTTCCTGATGTGGGAACTCAATGCAATAAATTTTCCTCTGAGGACTGCTTTCATTGCATCCCACAAAATCTGGTAAGTTGTGTTTGTATTTTCATTTCCTAGTAGATATTGTTTAATTTCCTCTTTAATTTCTGTGACCCAAGGTTGCTCAAGAGTGTATTATCAGTTTCCATGTGTTTGTGAGGTTTTTGCAGTTGCTTTTATCGTTAATTTCTAGTTTCATGACACTATGATCTGATAACATGCATGGGATAATTTCAATTCTTTTGCATTTACTTAAATATGTTCTGTGGGCTAGTATATGGTCTATTTTAGAGAATGTCCCATGCACTGCTGAGAAGAAGGTATATTCCAATGTTGTTGGATGGAACACTCTGTATACATCTCTCAAGTCCATTTGTTCACAGGTATGATTCAGTTCTGTAATGTCTTTGCTGATTTTCTGTCTAGTTGATCTGTCCCTTTGGGTCAATGGTGTGTTAAAGTCTCCTGTTATAATTGTATTATTGCTTATTTGATTTTTCATTTCTGTTAGTATTTGCTTTATACAGCTGGGTGCTCTGGAATTTGGTGCATATATGTTTAACATTGTTATCTCTACCTCTTGAAGTTTTCCCCTAAATAGTATGTAGTGCCCTTCTTTATCTCTTTGGATCATTCTTGGTTTGAAATTCACATTGTCTGCAAACAGCATGGCTACTCCTGCTTTTTTTGGTTTCCTGTTGCATGAAGTATTGTTTTCCATCCTTTGACTTTCAGTCTATGAGTGTCCTTTTGGGTTAGATGGGTTTCTTGTAGACAGCATATGGTTGGATGTCATTTCTTGATGCATTCTGCCTGTCTGTTTCTTTTGATTGGTGGGTTGAGGCCATTTACATTAATGGTTGTAACCATTATATATTGATTTATTGTGACATGTTATCTTTCTGCTGTTGTGTCTTTAGCTTTCCATTCTGTTTAACTGTCTGCCTTGCTTGGTGGTTTTATACCGTGTGTATCTAGAATGTCTTTCAGTATTCTTTGTAGGGTTGGTTTGTTGTTCATGAAGTTCTTCAGCTGTTCTCTGTCATGGAAGTATGTTATTTCTCCATCCATTTTGAAGGACAGTTTTGCCATTTATGTCAGTCTGGGTTGGAAGTGGTTTACCTTTGGCATCTGAAATACTTCATTCCATGCTCTTCTTGACTTCATTTTTATGTTGAGAAGTCTGCTGTGATTCTGATAGGTTTTCCTTTATAGGTGATCTGTCTTTTGTCTTGAACAGCTTTTAGTTTTCTATTCTTATGTTGGATTTCTGAGATGGTGATTATTATGTGTCTGGGTATAGTTTTGTTTTGGTTATGGCTGTTTGGAGTTCTATATGCTTCACTTATCCAAATGTCAGTTTCTCTTGTCGTGTTTGGGAAGTTTTCAGCTATTACTTCTGTAAATATCCTCTTGATATCATTTGGGCTGTGCCCTTCTTTTTCATTTATCCCTATTAATCTTATGTCATTTTTCTTTGCATCATCTTGCAGGTGTTGAATTGTTATTTCCTGATTCTTTGTTATTTTTAAGAGATCTTTCCTTTCTTGTTCACTGGCTGCAACCTTATCTTGAGGTCTGAAATTCTATCTTCACTTTCGTTGATGTGGTTTTGGCAGCTTTCAATTGCATTTTTGATTTCCTGTATATCTCTTTGAATCTGCTTTATATATTCTGTTTGTTTCTTATAGTGTTCATTCATGGATTCTATCTGTTTGCTTTGTTCCTCTAATTTTTTAGCTGTGTCTTCACTATATGTGTTCACTATTTCTTTCACTATTTTTATCATTTCTTCTTTTACCGGGGCAAGTACTTCTGATTTGCATTTCTCCATAGATTACCCTAGTTGCATCTTTATTTCATTTGATATAATTTCAGACATTTCAGGTGTATCACTTCTTTTTTCTTCCATGTACATGGCTCCTAAGCTTTCTTGGGGTGGGCTGGAGTTTTGAGCCTGCCTTTTGGTCTTTCCTTTTGTCCTTTTTCTATATTTCCTTGCTTTGAGCGGTGTTCCAAAGCTTCCTCTGGATGTGTGGCGAGTTACCTCTTGCACCCTCAGTTCCTGAAGCAGTGCTGGCTTGCCCACAGGCTCTAGGCTCCCTAAGTTGAAAGGTAGAAGCTGGGCCTTGTGAACTGGGACTTGTGGAATCTCAGGCCGCAGTCCCATGTCCAAGGGGATGAGTATGATCTCAACCACTGGGAGTGCTGGTTTTAAGCTCTCCCCAGGCCAGCCCACATCAGGCTGTCAGGCCCCCAGCTTGGCCTCCACCTGCTGAACTGAGAAAAGGCCGCTGAGCATGTTGCACTAATGGTGTGAAGCTTCCAGGACTAGGTCCAGTGTATCCAGTAACTATTTAGAAGCTCAATTGCCCGGAGCACAGGTTGGTAAATCTCCACAAGCCCGCCTTGGGGCAGCAGGACTCACCTCGCAGGGTCCTAACTCCCCTCTGCAGGCTCTTGGCTCCCTAAATTGTAAGGTGGATGCTGGGCCTCGGGAACTGGGGCCCACGGAAACTCGGGCCACAGTCCTTTGTCCTAGGGAGCGGGAATGATCTCCCGGGCTGTTAGTACCCCAGCTCGACCTCTGCCTCCGGAACTGAGAGAAGGTCGCTGGGCTTGCTATACTAAGGCAGTGGAGCTTCCGGGACACGGTCCAGTGTAGCAGTAGCTAGCCAGAAGCTCCTTTATTTTTTATTTAATGACACTTTTACCCATTATTCAGTATTTCTTCTCAAATTTTAAACTTTTCTTTCAAAAATATTTTTCCTTAAAAATAGTTATAATTTTAATTACAGTAAGTTGTTTTAATAAACTTTCAAAGAATCATTTCTGTATGATAATTTTACTATTTTGTAATTCTATGAAGTCAGTTTCTAGTTGCATAATGACAACTGTAACTGGACCTGCCATGACTGGCAGAAGGAAGATCTTAAGTGGGCTTCCATTCACGCCATTGGCCCAGGAGTTGCAGTGACTGGCAGGAGGAGAAGAGTCAGAAATCCACTCCCACTCTCTCTATCGATGGGGCTAAGGAGCCAGAGACCAGTAGGAGCCCAGTTAGAGCAAACACAATGCACAGGCTGGACTCGGGAGATCTTTCTCAATCAGAATGGGAAACAAGAGATGGAAGAATGGTTAAAGAAATAATGGGTGGGTATCAAAAAGAAATGAAAGGAAAAATGAAATCAGAGCTTTCACAAGTGGTAAAGGGGCAAAGACTTTGAATGAGCAGGGGAGGTTGAGATGAATGAGGGATGAAAAAGGAATTAACATGTGTTATGCATGCATACCATTTTTTCATGATAAATGTAATCATTATGTACACATGTAACAATAAAAAGAAAGCATAAAACATATTAAATATAAGCAATATGTTCATGAGTTTAGTTAAAACATTGGAGCATAATGATTAACAAAACAAGGAAAAAAGTGTCATATGAATACCATTATATAATTTCACTGCATGGGCATAAGAACTGAAAAGATGCTGGTGATAAAATAGCAGATGATCTCAAAGACATAGTAATACAAATTGCACAACTTGAAGTTAAAAATGTCAGCTAGTGATATTTACTGATATATTTTTTTCACAGTAAAATGAAGACAGCTCAGACTGGAGTAATATCAAGTAGTCTAATAATTATAATTGGATAAAATATTTAAAATATGACAGGAAAAGGGACATATTAAGCACAGAGAACCAAGATAAGAATGGATGGTTTTCTCAGAGAAGCTGCACCAGTCAAATTAAAACTTTTAAAAAACATGGTATAGGCAGGATTTCACTCTGGAATATTGTATTCAATGTAAACATCCTTCAAAACTAGAGATATTATCAGATAAAAATAGCTGAAATAATTTGCTACTGGTCAGTCAGAGTTTACTAGACAAGTAATGGAATTCTTCAAATGCAGGAAAGGTACACATTTGGAAAAATGGGTCATCATAAAAAATTAGGGCATCACAACATATATATGTATATTTATAAAGATGTAATTATAATTTTTCTTGATTAAATTTTTCTTTACACATGATTAAAAGTCATATATCTGTGATGTTATGCATAAATGTAAGATTTTCTCACAATTTCAGTTTAAACTTTTTCTGATTTTTTCCTAAAAGTTTTAGTTCTTTAGTTCTTAGTCATTTATCTGTATTTTAGAAAATAATAAACATTTGTCTTTTACTATCACACATCTGAAACTTTTTCTGTGGTTTGGGATTTCATGCTAAATCCCTTTAGGAGGTAGCAACCACCTATTGAGTTGAAAAACATTGGGCATTTGCTCTCACTTCTAGGGCATGGGTAAGTTACATAATCCCCACCATTGGAATGATTCATGAACAACCAATGAAATGTGTGATGCTGTGCCATGAAGGCTTTTTAGGAGAATACTGCAAATGGAATAGTAGATGTGTAGGCTGATTGTCCAACCCTCATGACAATATGAGTTACCACTTATGAACATATATAGTGGTATACATATGAAACAGATTTTTCCTTTGGTTCATCAAATTGATTCTTTCCATGATTCTGGTCACAAATTGAGTTGGACAAGAAACAAATCAAATTCAAGGGTTAGTTTCAATGTGAAACTCATGGGGAAATTTGATTTGGTTCTCATCCAGTTTGTTTTCTGACCAGAATTGTGGAAAGAATTGAGTTCATCAACTGAGGTATGTATATCAGAGTTAGTGTTTTGTTAACTGGTACCATTTTATGTGTGGTAAATGTTGTAATATATCTGCACTATAAGCCTGCTAATATCCCGACATCACCTCAGCCACCTCCACCAAACATGTTAGATCTCTCTTACCATGAGCTCCTGAGCAAGGGAGACCTCTAGAGCTTTTCTGATTTATAATTATTTTTGTCTATCTGATTTTTTCTTAAAAGTATTTCTGTCTAACTTTAGAAATGTCTATTTCCTAATGATTTTTGAAAATTAAATGAGAAACAGGAGATCCAATCAGAAGTGGCAACTGAAATTAATATAGACTTCTCAGAAGAAGAATTATAAATAGCCAGTAGGCACAAGAAAAAAATGTTCAGTATCTTTGTCTGTTAGAAAAATGCAAATCAATAGAACATTGAGATTCTGTTATTCAGAAAGAAGGACCATTTCCAAAGACTCAAAAGAAAATGCTGGTGAATTTTGGGGGGAAAAGATGCATTTTAAAATTGTTCATAGGAATGTAAACTAGTACAATCACTGTAAAAATTAGAATTTAGATTATCCAAAATGTTAAATATAGAAATTCCACTTGACCCAAATAGACGTCGTCCGAGTATCTTCCCTGAAGAGTTACACGCATCATTTTACAAAGATACACAAATTTCCATGCTTAAAGATGTACCATAACTCATAATTAAATTTTGGAAACAGCCTACATGCACATTAACAGATGAATGGATAAAGAAAATGCATGGCTACATAGTATAATACTACTCAGTCATAAAGAATAATAAATTTAAGTCACTTATGGGAAAATGGTTGCACCTTGAGACCATAAAGTTAAGAAAAACAAATCAGATACAGAAGCTAATATATCAGATCATTTTTCTTATGTGAAAAACCCAAAGACAGAGGACAGAAAACATGGAGACCAACTTTGTAGAAATGTGAAGAGAGTCTACTGAAGGGGAAGATGGAAAGCAGAGGAGAAATAAAAATAAAATTGTAGAAATGTACATATAGCAATTCCCCATGATAAATGTATTTATTATGTATCACAAATATATAGTCACAAAAAAGGAACACTTAAAAAAGAAAACTATAAAAGAGATATCCACATGAGAAACAAATTAATAAGCTGCATCTGCTGGCCTAATAAAGCTACAACCTCCTGTTAATGCCAAAGTTGACTAGTTGCAGATGTATTCTAAACTAGGTATATGAAGAAACAATATATACATGGAGATCAGGACTGTGAGTGGAAAGACAGAAGGTATAGATACTGTAATTATCAATGGTTTTTTGGTTAATGAATCTAGTCTTTTTCTGAAGTTGTTAGGATGTAGCTCTGCATTGTGACTTTCATGAATTTTTCTGAGTGTTGCTAATCAATTTCACTGTCTGAAAGTCAAGTTCTATTTTTTTAAACAACCAAATCAACTATACAATAAGGTTTAAGTGTATGTAGTCTGAAAATGGAGAAGCAAGGAGCAACACAGTATCAGGATGGACAGATTCAGCAGATTAGACATAAATAAGAACAGAGATAGCATGGTAATATGTACTAAGGACTCAAGGTAGCATACATGGATAGACAAATAGAACATAAGTATCACAGAGTTTGAGAGCCCTGGTTAATAGAATAAGTGTTTCTAATTCACATCTAATATATGCTCCAGCAGGAGAGAGTGTAAATGATGCAGAATATGTAAGAATGGGGATTTTGGACAAGCACATTTTCTTAGCATATCAGTAGAGTGAGGAAAGATTCTTAGAGAAATACTTCTGAATAAGAAGAACAAAAATAGAGACACACTAAGGCATGCCAATGTGACATTGTGAATAAATATCACAGACATTTTCAGGACCAAAAAGTGTCTCAAGAGGGCCCAGAGAGAAAAGAGAAAATGCTCAATAAAAGAATAATAACAATTTCATACTTTCTTTGTAAAATGTGTTATATCCTGTTCACCCTTGTCTTCTGACCCTCAAGCACAAGGTTTCATGTACTTTGTATGCTGAGGGAATGGATAACTGGTGTATTCCATACGGTTTGCTCAAAGTGATTAATGAAGATAGTTTTTCTCATAATCACTGTGAACAATATTTTCTTCCTTTAAAAAATTTCATGTGACATTGTGATATATATATATATATACACATAAAATCTTGTATCAACAGATCGCATGTGCTCAGATATTAAGTAAATCATCCATGATTATTTATTTCATAATTATGGCCCTATCTAAAGACTTCTGTGTTTTTTGCTTAGATGAACTTGTAGTATCAGTAAATTGTTTTGACATTCTAAGTCTAGTGAATAGAAAGTGAAGTTGACGAAACTGAAGAAAGAAAAGGAGCAAAACAACTTGGGAAGACTGCAGGCTGCATGTTGCCCTATAGTTCTGAGTAAGGCAAGTTCTGCTAACTAATAAAACTTACAGCATACACATAGTCTTCGTGTCTCTTTTGATTCAGTAAATGCAGGAAATGAAACAATGAATGAATAAATGAAATTTTAGGTTGGAAATTTAAGTGAAGCAGATTATCTCATATCATTATTCTAATCACATTACAGAAGCATAAGTAGTAATTACATATATCGTCACTGAATTCATTCGTAGGAAATTCCTTATTTTAGAACTTAGGAACAGTTGTTTGCCTGTGCTTCTATTTTGTTGTTACGATGATACATGCATACTACGTTTATAGAAGTACAGTTCATAATTGGTTTTTTTTTTTTTTTTGGTACCGGGGATCGCAGTTCATAATTGTTAACTCTTGGAAGCAGCCTATAGGCCAATCAACAGATGAATGGGTAAAAAAAAAATTTATACAAAAGAGAGTACTGCTCTGCCATATAGACGGATAAATTTGAGTCATTTGTAGATATAGATGCACTTTCAGATCCTAATGTTAAGTGAAATAAATCACACACAATTTTAAGTATCATGTGGTTTCTCTCATATGAGGAATCCAAATTACAACTAAAGAACAAAATTAAACATAGATGTAAGCAGGAAGATACATCTTTTTCAAAGGGAAAGCATAGTAAGAGATATAGAGAGGGTTGGAGGGAAGGGAAAAGGGATGAAAAAAGGAGTTAAGATATGTTATATAAGTGTACCAAGTCCTCAACAGAAATGTAAACATTATGTACTGAAAACAGGGATTAACAAAGATAAAATGAACATACACTAAAAACATAAAAATAATAGCAATACTCAACGATATTGCAAAATATCTCATAAATTTCAAAACTGTTATGGACTAGATGCTCTTTCTGATTTCCACAATGTCAGTTAAGTTAATTTCCAGATATAAATGCTTTAATCTTTTGAAAATTTACATTGCACAAAGCTGGGTAGATTTCCAATGCTGTTATTTACTTTATTATAAACAAACATGGGTTCACTAATGCATAAGTTTAACCAGGTTCAGAAATGGAAATGTTTGTGCAAAATGCTCTCATTTTTTAAAAAGAACTAAAATGTAGGGAAATTAGAAACTTTATGCTTCAATAAAGACCAGGTGTGCCTTTTCTAAATGTCATAGAATTTTCTCTACCATGTTTGATTTTACTTGGGTAATTTACATTTTATCTTCGGACAATCAGTGTGGAAAGGCTTCCGTTTACAAGTGGCCTAGACAGTAAAACTTACAGCAACATCTGCGACGTTTGAGGCATGCATGTTTGAATGACTGTTTGGAGCAGCATTTTTTATATTTCAGCAAGCAAAAGCCACCATTGAAAGGAAAAGTACAAGATCTCTGTGCCTTTAAGTATGAGTTCAAACTGGCAGCGCCTAGCACTAACATTTGTTACTTACTTTCACCGCAGCTGTTTGCACTTTGAAAGTTATCTACTTTCAATGGGAAAAAAGTTTAATTGGTTTTCATTCGTTCCTGTGAACAGCTGTACAAAATAAAACTGCATGAGGATGGTAAATAGACAAACCCGCAGGAAGAAAAAAAATATGAGACATTATTGGCTTATTTTGAAGGTTAGAACCATATTTGTTATTAATAGCATAATGGATATTTTACCCAAATGGTAATGTGACTATGGTAAAGGTAAAGATTAAACACTGCTATGACTTTGGCTGTTTTCAAGACAGCCGAACATGTCTATAGAGAGCAGACCTGCAGCACTTTGTATCCTAGCACAGATTGGAATCTCAGCGTGAGACCCCTTTTCTTCCTCCTTCCAGTCTGCTCAGATTTGAGTCCATTTATGTTCAGCTGGAGCGCGCTCTCCACCCACAGCACTGTACCCCACTTGTCACCACAGCACAGACACAGTGAATGGTCACGGTGCTGCAGGAAGCACCAGTTATCATTGAACAGGTAACTGTCTCCAGCCCCTTCATTATCAAAGCTTCTTCTGGGTTCTGGAGTTTGCATTTGCTCTGAGAGTTTAATACTCACCAGTATAATTCTCATTTCATAAGATCTTATGTCTTCCTTTCCATAAAAGTATTTGCTTACCTATGTCCTGAACCAAATGAATGCAGTGCAAACAGATAGGACAATGAGATAATATCATGTCATACACTGATTTCACACAATTTTAGACTTCTGTCTCTGCTGTAGAATTTCTCCATTTTCTAAGAACAACTATGCTTATCTCAAAGTGTGTTCTCTGAACAGAAAGAGTACATACTATCAAAGGTTTTGTTTATCCTTTTTAAGCCAAGAGTTTCCTATCCTTAGGCTAAAAGTCATAGAATTTGGAATCTCGATTCCTTTACAGATTCATTTTTCTTCATTTTATGTTCCTTTAGCTAAATTATTTCTTCTTCTGAGTCAATGTTTGCTATGTATGGGAAAGTTGGTCTAATGGATTTTTAGGCTTATCAGAAGCTGAACTCTCAGATTACATTAGAAATCTGTAGCTCTATCAGTAGATGATTTCATTATTAAAGGCTCTGTGTTACATGAACAGAATAGAGAATGTGAGGTGAGACAGAATTGGGTTTAGGTCTTTGGCCTTCTCAGTTGTTAGCTCTTAGAAAAACTCTCCCAGTGTGTACATTTATTTGTAAAATGAAACTATAGTCCCTATCATAAAAATGCTGTTTTGAGGATTAAATAAGTAAGTAGAGTGCTTAGCAAAATAAGTGGTAATTGTTGTTACTTACACTATTATTATTAACATAAAATATTATGAATGTATTCACCATAAGAAAAGTTGCCACATCCAGAACTTTACTTGATTTCCAAAAGAAAAGGTTGTCTTATATATCTTTTTGATAAACATAAAAAATACCCATGCTAAAATGTTTGTAATAAATTTTGGCATGGGTGTATTTTTATGTTATAGAACTTATATGTTCTACCCTTTCTTCCTATAGATAGATGATTATGACACTGTCCTTAAAAGTCTTCATTTTTTACTAAATATGATTATAGTAAGTTTATAGTTTGATGTTTACCATTAACTGTCTCATTGGTGCAAGAAATATGTATTAAAGCAGGATCAAAAACTTATTGTTGACATCCTAATAGCTAAAATGCTTCCCCTGTCTGCCACCGAGATTTAAATTTAATGCCATATTAAGAACACAAAACATGTCATGATAAACAGTAGATATATTTTATCTTACTTTTAAATATGCTCTAATAAATTAAATGGACACAAAACCAATCTTGTGTTTCATAATGATTATAATAATAGTGAACTACCATAGTTTAAAGAACAGTAAATGAAAGAAATTCACATTTCCAATTTGCTAAAGCTGAAAATAAAATATTACCTGCTTTTTTTGCTCTAATATTATAAAATATCCTTATATTAGCTAAAAATCCAAATCTTGATCCAAAACTGTAAAACTATCATTAATTTATCATTTTCTTTCCTATTCATTTTACAAATCCACCAAGGCTTTTCGGTGTGTGTGTGTGTGTGTGTGTGTGTATGTGTGTGTATGTGTGTGTGTGTGTGTGTGTGTGTGCATGAGTATATGTGTTGTTTTATAATTTATAATTTACTTGCCTACTTCCTTCCTTACTTGGATAAGAATGTCCCAGTGTTGACATATTACACTCAAACAAAATTTACATAATATATTCCTTTATTTATTTACTTATTTATTTACTTTTGGTACCAGGAATCGAGTTTATGACCTTGCACTTGCCAGGCAGGTGCTGTGCTCCTGAGCTATATCCCTGGCTTGACATAACACATTCTTGATGGAAGATTAAGATAAATCTTGTTACAGCTCTAGAACTCCTGCCTGTGAGGATAAAGAACATCCAATCAGAAATTGTCTCTCTGATATGTGTGATAGTTTAAACAAAAATTTTTTTTTATCGAAAATGAGATATTATAGTACCCATCGATCATTTTCTGTTATTCGGTTCAGAAAGCCCCATAATTCTTTCACTCTATGCATGGCTTTATACTATTGTGTTATGTTTGATATTATTGTATTTGAAACTATGCTCAACTATAGCAGAGTAAGAGATATGGTGTCAGCTACTGTTAGTGTCCAGTTGTGTTAATGTAAAGTACTGTATTGCCTATGTTGTCCTGTTCTGATCTGCTCTGTACTGCCCTCTTTTGTTTTATTCTCTTTCAAATAAAAATTAAAAAAAAAAGAAAAAAAAGAAATTTTCTCTCTGTTAGTCAGAGACTAAAGAACACAGGAGGCCCTATGATATTCTTTGTTTTCTAGAGAAATTCATGTGATATCACAACAGCAACACACTGATCAATTCCCTTTGTAAAAAAATCCATAAATTAATTAAAAGGCTTCTGCACCCAAAGTGAGTATGAACCCCTCATCCTCAAATCTGTTAGGAAAAGCAGAAACACCTTTCTTTTTTTTTTTTTTAACCATAACTCCATCCTTGGCACAGTGTCGCACAATCAACAGGGAGATCCAAGACCCAAGCTCCCCTCTAAAGAGTGTCTCAACTTCTCTAACTTTTCTAACAGCTCTAAATTTGACAGCTGTCAGAGTCCAAGAATACACTTGTCTCTTAATGCCTACAGAGATAAAAATGGTGGTTTGAACTGGCAGTTGGCACCTGCTGCATCTCAGTCCTCATTGCTCAAGCCAGAGTGAGTGATAACTAAACCTCAGCTCCCAGATTCTTCAACTGGTGGAAAAGATTTGAACTATGCATATGATGCTCCTACTTTTCTGGTTGTTGGCCAAAGAACTGTCCTTTGTCTTGTCTGTCGCAGAGTGCTAACAGGATCTTGCATGACACTAGACACTAATGAGAACTAAGATGTCTGTTTCATCTGCCATACAACTAGCTGTTTCTCCTTGTCCTCCTAGCTCAGTGCAGAGCAAACTGTCAAAAACAAAACAACAAAAAAACACATTTCAGCTTCAGTCTTGTTTCATAGTACTGGTAGGGTCAGCACTCTATAGTCACTTACAGTCAACTAAGATTTGTTAATAGACACAAGGATTTGAATGATCTCCAGAGTACCTGGCTAGGGCTATTGATGAGAGTTTTTTCTGGTATAGGAGGACTTCCATGAAGACTGATTGAATTTCCAGCTTTGCCTAATGCAAAAACCTAAAGCATAAAGTCAAAGAAAATGAAAAAACAGAGAAATAGTGTGCAAAGGACAAGACAAATCTCCAGAAACTGACACTAATGAAATAGTGATATATGATTTATCTGATAGAAAATTCAAAATTGCTACAATAAGGATATCCACTGAGATACGTCCCTGAGAGACAACAGAGGAATTTATATCATTATCAAAGAATCAATATAGCAGTAAAATAGAACAATGATAAATATAGATGCTTCCAATAACACAGCACCTACATATGTAAAAAAAACTGATAGAATTTAAGGGAGAACTAGGGAGTAATGTACTAAGAGGCGAAAAGTTCTAAACTTTTCATTTTCAATAACAATAAATTAGCCAGATAGAAAATGCTAGACCACAGAGCAAGTCTTGAACTGATATAGTGGTGCACACTTATAATCTCAGGTACTCAGGAGTTTGAATAGGATGATCACTTGAGCCCATAAATTCTAGACCATCCAGGTCAACATAGTGACATCCTGTCTTAAACCATAAGATTTAAATAATATAATTTATATTTTCCAATCACAAGGGAATGAAACTAGAGAAAAGTAGCAGAAAAAATTCACAAATGGGGTGATATATTGAGATAGTATCTACATGTAGATAGCATTTTACTGGCTGATAAAGATGGTCGGGGTTGGTTGTCTTACTGCTATTTAGACCTGCTTTACAGTTAATGGTAACACATTCAGAGAAAATTGGAAAATAATTAATACTTCAGTATTATCCTAACTTTATTACTCATGTAGCAAAAGTGCCTTACACTGAAATTTGATTCTAGGTTGGCCAACTGGCTCAGAGCTTGATTTGCTTTTGCTGATTCTGCTCAGTTTCAGTATTTTAAGAGTTTTGTTTATAACTTGACACATTTCTAAGGTTATATACCTAGTAGAAAATAATTTTAATAGTTTCATCTTAGATGACTGAACAGTAGATAATCCTAACCATACTTTCACTTTCTACTTTTTAAGTTAAACCTGTGTTCCACTTGGTCTGAAAATACCAAATGTAACATTCTAGAAATAATTCATAAGTTTAAAAATGTGTGCCATCATAAATAATGTGACAAAATCTTGTGCTTTTCTGTTTCATTCAGCTGGGGATGTGTATGATCCACTTTTTCAGTGTATCCACATTGTACTTACTACTCATTCGTTACTGGATAACCATCTCCTTCAGGATCATAGGGCTCGGTTTAAGTAATCTTCACTTTAAAGCATGAGCATAATGTTGCTGTTAATTTTATTACAATGCATTGCTATCACTGCTTTTTGTTATTAGCTATTTTTAATCTCTTACTATGTCTAATTGATAAATTATACTTTATTACAGATATGAATACATATGAAAAACATTGCGTTGAGTACTATCCATGGATTTAGGAACCCACTTGGGATCTTTGAAAGTAACTTTAAGCTCAAGAAATAAAAACGGCCTTAGTTTCCTAAGGGTGCTATTAAAAATTCACACAAGCTGCATATTAGACAGTAGAAACCTATTTGTCTCACAATCCTGGAATATAGAAATGAAAATCAGTGTGTCAACAGGGCCACTGTCTCTCTGAAAGTGTTAGGAAAATGTGTATCTAAAGTCACTCATAGCTTTGGGTGGTTATTTTCCAAAGTGAGTATTCCTTGGCCTTTGGAGGCATAGTTTTCATCCTTACATAGCACTCTCCTTGTGTTTGTCTAAATACAAATTTCCCAACTTAATGAGGACACCAATCATGAGTGGATTAGGAGACCACTGTCCTCTAGAGGGACCTCATTCTATAGTGAAACTATCTTCAAATAAGCAATACTCCAAAAGGATTAGAGCTTCTATATGCGAATTTTTAAGGGAAACACAATTCAACCTATAATAACCATCAACGTGCTAATCTTTACTTGAAACCAGTTAATAATACAAAGCATGTATGATCCTTAAAGTTGAACACTGTGAACAGAACATACTTTACAAGAAATTCTTATTGTCAATCTAAATAAGAGAAGAGTTAGTAAGCATATGATGAGAAACAATTACCTTGTCAGATGAAGATGGAAACTATGGATTGTGTTCAATCACATGCTACTTACTGATAGAATATAAGCCAAATAATAAAACATTTCTTCCTTTGTTATGGAAGCTTATTATGAAATGGTTTGAATTTTAGAATTTTTTTCATTTTTTTTTGTTTAAAGTCAAGACTGTGCTTTAAAACTCATTCTTTTTACATCTAAAACTGTCATTCTTGTTCAACACAAACCTCTGTGATGGAGTGATATGAGGTGTTTGCTATTCTTCTGTCTTAAGGGATTTTACAGCTTCTCCAGTGTTGACATAAGACTGTACAGCAGTAGAACAAGAAAAATGACACAGATATAATTTAAAAAGAAAACATAAGCACTTAATTTAAGAATGTTTTTATTATGCACTTTTGAGACTTTGATGAAAATAGAACATTTAAAGAGAATGGAAATTCATTCTTGGATAAAAATTGTGCCAGAAGTAACATGCCTTGTGTCTCTTGATTGTCAATATGTGCAGTATTGATTGGAAAGAAAATACACAGCTTTTATTTCATGCAAAACATTTTGAGTGCCAGATTTTTATAACATAGTTTGGTAAAACTAAACTAATATAATTTCCTTTCTATTTTTTTGTTGTTATGTTGATCAAGTAAAATGAATCATGAACGAAGCAGCAAAGGGCATATTTTAGATAGCTTAAATGTAACCATTCAATTCATTCTTTCTCCATTTATTTTTTTTATTTTAAAAAGAATAACACAAAACAAAACAGAACAAAGCAAATCAGAATAGAACAATGCAAGCAACACAAGACTTTGAAACAAGACAACAGGAAATCAAATTTGGCTACCATAATGTCTCTTGTTTTCTTCAAAATAGTTGTCCATATCTTCACACACAACAATATCAAACATGACAAAATAGTATAAAACCAATCAAAATGAAAGCATTATAAGACTTCAAAACCAGATAATAGGAAATGAACAATGGTTTCTATTATGTCTATTATGTCTTCTATTATTTCTTCAAAATAGTTGTCCATATTATGTCACATATAATAATATCAAACAAAACACAACAGAATAAAACTGATTAAACAAACAAGTGAAAATATTATAGAGCTTCAAAACAAGATAATAGGAAACCAACCATGAATACCATAATACATCCCATTATGTTCAAAATAGCTGCCCATACCATCGGACATAGTAAAATCTAACAAAGCAAGACAGAACAAAACCAAGCCTAACAAAATTGTGAAAACATTACAGGAGTTTAAGCCAAGATGGTAAGAAATTAACAGTGTCACTACCTTTTCCTCCCAGGTGTTTCCTCCCTATCATTTTTATAACGTACATTGTGCTTTTTTGATCCCTCTAATTCCTTCTGTTTTTTATGCTGGGGTTCACCCGTACTATTTCAAATTGTTTCACCCATGAACATGATCTCCAGTGGCATACATTTACCTACAAGAACTTCAAGATTATTTTATGTTATAGTTGGGTAGCTTTCCATGGTATAAAAATACCATATCTTTCTTATCCATTCTGTTGTTGATGGGGAAGTTACCCTGGCTTTTTTTTTTCTGATCTCCTGTTGTATGGAACAATTGTTTTCTCTCCTTTGATTTTCAGTATAAATTTCCTTTCAAGTTAAATGTGTTTCTTTTTTAAAAATTTTTTTTATTAATTTGAAGGTAGTAAAATACAACAGAACAGGATGGAATAAAGCCAATTGAGACAGTGTAGTGAAATTGGTACAGAACTTCACAGCAGGTACTGGGATAACAGTAATAGGTACCATAGTATATCTCGTTATCTTCACAATTGTTGTTCTTTCAATCAGGTATAGCAAAACCAAAGGAAGTACAGAACATTATATAACTTATCAAAACAGAATTTTTGAATAGAGCAATACCATTAATTAGGACAAAGCAAAATGGTGATAAAAATATTTGCCTTCAGAGAGATGGTAGAAGGAAATCCCCCTTATTTGCTATATTACATATGGTCAGCCTCCCAAGAGATGCTCAGATCTCTGGTTCCCAATTGCTAATGGGGGGTGGGGGAAGGATATGGGATGTTTGATCCTCAGCCAGTAGGCTCACAGCCACTTACCAGGTTGGTTGGCTGCTTGCTCGGTTTCCCAGCACCCTAAGTTCCAACATGGCGTGGATCTCAGGAGATGCTGCTTCTGGCCCTGGGGAGGCCCCACTTGCCAGACCACAGCCACTTACCAGGATGGCTGGCTGCTTGCTCGATTTCCCAGTGCCCTTTCAATTCATTCTTATGTGATTAACTTACCCAATGTTTATTAAGCTCTTTCCTGGGCAAGTCATTGTGCTGAAGTCTACCACCATTATGTAGTTTACAATCTATGAATTGACTCTCTCTTATTTTTTTGGTATAATCAGCCAAATTAAAGTTCTCATTTCTTTCCTTAAAGCATAAGAAAAAGCAAACCCAGTCTCAAAGAGATCAGTCCAGGAATTGACATAAATCATCTGTGTTTTTCCAAGTATACACTGTGATGCCGGAAAAACAATGAAACTCAAAAACATACTGTACTACATCTGCAAGAGTGATTGTGTAAAATTATAATCAATGGAACTGGAAACTATTACAGAGTGACACTATATTCATTACAAATTATTGCACAACATACTTGCATATTTGGGCTGACTGTAGTGTAAACAAACCTACCATACTGTTAGTTGTATAAAAGTATAAGGGCTGATGGTGTAGCTCAGGGGTGCTGTGCTTGTCTAGCATGTGTAAGGCTCTAGATTCAATTTTTGTACCATAAAATTGCATAATGCATACAATAATGTGCTATTTCATACTTCATAATGACAACAGAAGACTTTCTTACTAATTTGTATTTGCTATCACTTTTAAAATTTTAAGATGTGCATGTTCCACTTATTAGAAATTGCTATAAATCAAGATACAGTGTTAATGGCAGCAGTGTTTTTATATGTCTTATGTTTACCTTTACTCTTGATTATATAAAGAGACCTTTCAGGGATTGACATAAATCATCCAGGTTTTTCTAAGTGTACACTGTGATATCTGCACAACAATAAAATCACCTAATAACACATTTATCTGAATGTATTTCCATCATTAATGACACATAACCTTACTAATTCTATGTCTACCATCCTTCCAATCAAATGTGTCATATGTCACTCACCTAAATAATTAATACTACTGTAAATACATAGACTCACTGCAAAAAATATTTTCTGCCATATTATTTTCTAGAAAATACAATAAAACTCTTTGCTTTGCCTTCATTTTTCTTTTCTTTTTTTTTAAATTTTATTTTAAAGGGAGTAAAACAAAAGAGGGCAATACAGAGCAGATCAGGACAGGACTGCATAGGCAACACAGTACTTTACATTAAGACAACAGGACATCAACAGTAGTTATCACAATATCTCTTACTCTGCTATAGTTGAGCATAGTTTCAAATATAATAATATCAAACATAACAAAATAGTATAAAGTCATGGAAACAGGGCTTTCTGAACCAAATAACAGAAAATGATAATGGGTACTATAATATCTCATTTTCAATAGAAAAATTTTGTTTGAACTATCACACATATTCAAATCCCAATAAGACACAATGTGACAGATAGAACCAATGGTAGTAGAAAAATAGAAGCATG
>PVJX010031923.1:0-20822 GCA_004027295.1 Dolichotis patagonum | reverse complement strand
CCCAGCAGTTCTCAGGGACCAGCATCAACATGCAGTGAGTGATGGGAATAAGACCCTCCCATGGGAAAGGGACAACTGACTGGATTTGGGCAGGCAAGCCCTAACTCCATAAGGAATTGGCTTCAGTTGGTTGCTCCCCTTGCTGAGCAGATTGGTGGAATCTGCTTGGACTGGGCCATGCCCCTGGCAAGGATGCAGTGAGTCACTACAAATTAATTCCCTGACATTGGCACATGCTAATTCAATGAAGGCCTGCATAGGTTGACTGGCCCACAGGGAAGGAGCCAGTGCACACTGACCGTGCTTAAACTTTAATCTCTGATAGCCGACTGAAGAGGGCAAAAGCTCCTAGCCTGCACGCTCTAGAGGAGCCCTAACCAACAAGAAAAGGTGCTGGGAATTACACTGTACACTTGTATGTAAGGAACCAAACACAGGATGAAAGGGAGAAATAAGAAACCACCCCAGCCAGCAACCCTGAGAACATTGATCCAGGAGAGGTAAACATAAAAGAGATTGAGGGCAGCAAAAATGCAACATAAAAACAGCGTTAGTGGACATAAAGAGATACCTTCAGGACATCGTAAGCAGGACCAAAACTGAAATATTAATTCATATTAAATAAGAGATAAGTAGATTAATAAAAGAAAGTCTCAGCACCACTCAAGAAGACACAGACAGAAGATGGAGGAACACAAAAAGAGAGAAAAATTTAAGGAAGAATAGCAAAAAACCCTAGAATTCATGAAGCAGATTCAAAGATATTATCAGGAAACTAAAGACTCTATAGAAAGCTGGCAAAACTTTTTGAAAGAAACCAAAGACAGACTATCAAAAATTGAACACAGGCTTGCAATGTGGGGTCATGAAAGGGAAGATCTCTTAAAAATAACAAGGGAGCAGGCAGTAAAGATACAAAGACTGGAAGACAACCAGAGGATCTATAACTTAAGAATAAAGCATGTGAATGAAGAAGCAGGAGTCAAAACAGAGAAATTACAAAGGCTATTCACACAAATTATAAAGTAAAATTTTGCAAGCATAGAAAAAAGAAATGATATACAGAGGTATGAAGCATACAGAACTCCAGGCACCTACAACCAAAACAGAGCTACACCCAGACACATACTAATCAAAATACCAGAAATTCAATAGAAGAACAGAATATAGCCATCAGAGAAACAGATCACCTATAAAGGAAAACCCATCAAAATCATGGCACACACAGACAATCCATGTCGACACAGATAATCAGGCCAAGAAGAGCTTGGAGTGAAGTAATTCAAGCCCTGAAGGAGAACAATCTCCAGCCCAGATTGATGTATCCTGCAAAACTCTCTCTAGAAGTTAATGGAGAAACAAGATGCTTCCATGACAAAGAGGAACTTGCAGAATTTTTGACCACAAGTCCAACCCTACAAAAAATACTGAAGGACATTTTTAGAGAGAGAGAACAAGAATACGAGCATTTCAGGAACAGTGGCAGAGAGGCCTCAGTGTATGGGGCAAATAGTGGAGTGGAACAGAAAAATAGACAACCAATGGCAGAAAAACAGAATATCAGAAATAAGGCAGAGAAGATTGGTTGTAATCTCCAGAATAGATGGCCTTGAAATATTAACAGAGAGAAACACAGGCAGAGTAGATCAGGAGATAGGGTCCATTGAGATGCTCTTTATAGGGAGGCAGTGGGACCCAAAACAAGCAGTGCACCCCATGGGAGTGAAAGGGGAGGAATTGTCTAAAAAAGGGAGGCAGAGGATATTGTTAATAGGGTAACAAGATTTAAAATTTACATTATTCTCACCACTCTCCTTGGATGGATTATGTGCTGTTCCAGTTTTTCTACTTACACTAAACTTGAGGACATGGTCAGTTATCCCAAAAATAACAGGACATATTATGGTAATCATCCCTAATTTTCCTATCAACTTGATCTGAAGCCATTTATAATTTATACTGTCTTATTATGACTGATCTTATTTGAATCTGGTTTGTTAGATTGCTACTTTGTATTGACTAATTTTATTTAAATCTGCTATGATTCCAACAGTCAAGTCTAAGAGTATAATCAACTACACTGAACATGACAAGATTCACTAAGATACCCATTCTGGTTTGATTACTTGCTTTTGAAGTCTTATAATGTCTCCAATGCTTCGTTTTTATTAATGTTGTTATATACTGCTGAGACATCATGGTAACCATTGTAGAACAACTTGTATCATGGTTTTATGTGACTTTTTTCTTCATGCTTTTCTAGGAATTGTTTTCTTTTATCTTGCTTTGTTTTGTTTTTCCCTCTAATATAGAAAGGATAGATATACATGTAGAGACTCATGCATGTGTACAGCTTATAAACAGTTTACGAGAACCAACTATATAACACATGTTGAAATGAACAACTACTTTGAAGAAAAAGAGACACTACAGTACCCAGTGCTGATCCCACAATATCATGATGTGAAGTCCAGCAAAACTATCACTTTTTGTTCAAAGTGATTTTAGCTTGGTTTGTGTTGTTTAAGTTCAGCACACATGAAGTTATGTACAGCTGTTTTGAGGAGAATGAGAGACACTATGACAGCCATTCTTGGCTCCCCTAATGTCTGGTCTTGAAGACCTGAAGTGACCTCCTTGTCCTGCTCGGATCAATGCCATACTATGTTGTTTCATGTGAATTCCCTGTATGTGACAATATGGACAACTATTTGGAAGAAAACAACAGTCAATATGATAGAGAGTGAATATCTCCAATTGTCTAGTATTGAAATTTATGTCTCTTAAATTGCTTTCTTGTGATCTGCTTTTTTCTGTTTTATTGTGTTTAATTTTTCCCTTTATATATAATTACATGTATATTTGAGTCGGTAAGATGGATGACCATACTGCTGTTTTAGTCAGATCGTGGAGCAGAACTGTTAACAGTCTCACTGTTTGAATGTCTACTTTACATGTTTTAACTTTGTAATTTGAACAACTATTTCCAAGAAGTCCGTATGTAATTTGTCAAGTAATAATTTCTTAGGTTTTTGTTCTTGTTGTTCTTTTCCTTTTTTCCTTGGAATTCTGTATTGTTGCTATCCTTTATTCTGTTTTGGTTTTTTTTCTCTTTAAATAAAATTTTTAAAAAAAACTTTCAGTCAATTTCCCATGCTCCTGTAGTTTCTTATCTATTTCTTCTCTAGCTGTGTTGAGCAGCTCATTTACCAAGGTTGTTACTTTTGTCTTTACATAATACATTATTTCTAATTTGAGTTCCTCCATAGCCTCGTGGATTTGTTTCTTTACTTCATTTGCTATCTTTTCAGAGATTTCTGATGTATGAATTTTAGGGTCTTCTATTTCATTCTTGCCTGCACTTGTGCCTGATGGACTAGATGTTCGTGATTGCATTTTTCCTTTTTGTTTAGGTATTTTCACCTTTGGGTAAATTTCTAGTCTTTCTATTCCAACAGTCACAACTTTCTGCATTGTGTGTTCCAGGGTTCTACTGTGTGGTTGATGTTTGTCAAATTGCTTTGTACCACCATGAAGAGGAGATCTAGTCTCCTGAATTCCTAGTACTGTGCCTGTTGGGTGAATCCTATATTTTTTCTGGGCTAGCTAGCCCAGAAGTACTGATGTAGGGCAACTCTTAGTTCCTGCTGTTGTTTTATCTTCAGGTTGTGGCATGTCACCAGGTCTCCCAGGCTATAGTGTTTTTGTCAGCTGAGGCTTTCTGTGTCACTGGGTGTCTCACAAGTTCTTTTAATTTCCTCTAAATTGGGGCAGGGCGATATTGGTACTCTCCTCAACCTGTCTGATGTTCTCTGTTGGGGAGAGGGGGTTACCTACTCTCTTGCCAGGTTAGCCAAGGTCTTACACTTGGAGGGAGTTTCACTTCTGTCCCTAATTACCCACTGCAGACCTCTATTTGGGGGTGACAAACTCATCACACTGACTGGAGCCTGATGAAGTCTTCTGTTTGGGTGAGGGATTCCTGAGCCTCTCCCGGATCCAGCATGGTAGTCCACTGCAGTACAATGTTCCTGGTGGAAGGGCGGGTCAGCAGCTGTGGTCCCAGGCAACTCACACCTGTGGCAGACTTCCTAGATTTTCTTGGAGGAGAGACAGGCCCAGAAGCAGCAGACCCAGGCACCTCAGGCCCTCCACCACTGGTCCCCACAATGTTCCCTGTGTGCAAAGGGTGGGCCTAGCTCTCCTGAGCAGCCCTGGCTCCCAGCTGCCAGTCTTGCACTGTACCCAGTCCAGAACAGGCCCTGCTCTCAGCTGCCAGGCAGCAATGTTCCCTGCAGGTGAATGGCGGGCCTAGCTCTCCTGGCAGCCCAGCTCTCAACTGCAGATCCTGCGATGTTCCCAGCTCGGAACCTGTAATTTTAGATATTTATTCATTTCCCTTTCTTTTTCTTTTTTCTCCTTTTACCTGGGATATTATTTTTTCCCCTTAAGCAGATTCTTATCCTTTCACAGTATTTATTGGTTTTCTTGTATATTATGTACTCTTACCATTTCTTATACTAGGGAGACTATGCAGTATTTACACATGTGAGTTTTATTTATTTCACTTAAGAGTATGTTCTCAAGTTACATCCACTTACTTGTAAATATCTCAATGTGATCATTCTCTATAGCTGAGTAGTACTCCATTGTATAAAAATACCACAACATTTTATCCATTTCTCAGTTGATTGGCATTTATGTTGTTTCCAAGATCTGGCTATTACAAATTGTGGGGCTATAAACATGGGTGCACATATATCACTGTGGTATGATGTTTTCAGTTTTTCTGGGAATATGCCCAGAAGTGGAATACCTGGGTAAGATGGGACTTCCAATCCTAGCTTTTTGAGCAACATCCAGACTGAGTAGGTGCACCAGTCTGAACTCCCACCAACAGTGCAGAAGAGTTCCATTTTTCCCACAGTCTTCCCAGCATTTGGTGTTTGTAGTTTTCTTTCTCCTGGCCATTCTTTCTGGAGAAAGATTCTATCTCAGTGTGGTTTTAACCTGCATTTCTCTAATGACTAATGATGCTGAACATTTTTTCATGTATTTATTTGCCATTTGTATTTATTTATCTGAGAACTGTGTGTTCATCTTAGATGCCCATTTTTGGTTTGCATCTTTGAATTTCAGGGATCTGATTTTTTTTAATTCTTTATATGTTCTAGCCAAATGTCCTTTGTCTGAGGGGCAGCTCACTAAGATTTATTCCCAATTTGTGGGTTTTTGTTGACTATGCTGGAAATTTCTTTTGACATGCAAAAATTCTTTAATAGGACATGATCATATTTATGGATTCTGTGATTTATTTTCCATGTGGTATGATTCTTCTTCATGAATTCTCTACTTACCCTATGTTGGCAACATTTCTACCTACTTTGTCTTCCAGCAGATTTAGTGTTTCTGTTTTAATTTTTAGATCTTTGATTAATATTGAATTTAATTTAGTACATGGTGATAAGCATGGGTCTAGTTTTAGTTTTCAGCATATGGAGAGCCAGTTTTTCCAGCACCACTTATTAAGAGACTATCTTACTTCCAGTGAACGTGTTTGGCCCTTTTATCAAAGATAAGGTGGCTGAGTGTGTTTGTAGTTGTAGTTGTATTTCTAATCTATTCCATTGATCTTTCAATCTGTTTTTATTGCAGTATCATCCTGATTCTATTACAGTAGCTTTGTAGTATAACTTAAAGTCAGGGATTGTGATACCTTGTGACTTGCCTTTGTTGCTTAGAATTGCCTTTGCTATTCTAGGTTTCTTCTGCCTCCAAATGAATTTTAGGAGTATTTTCTCTAGATCTGTGAGGGATGTTAATGGTATTTTCATTGGGATTGCATTAAATCTGCATAACAATTTTGGTACAATGGCCATTTTCACAATGTTTGTTCTCCCTATCCATGAAAAAGGATGTCTGTACATTGTCTGAGATCCTCTTCAAATTTCTTTTTGCATGGTTTTATAATTTTCCCTGAATAGATCTTTTACTTCTTTTGGGAGATTGATTCCTAAGTATTTCAATTTTTTGGATGCTATTTTGAAGGGTGTGGCTTCACTTATTTCTCTCTCCATGATTTTGTTGTCAGTGTATAGGAATGCTATTGATTTTCAAGTGTTGACTTTGTATCCAGCTACATTGCTGAATTTACTTACTATACCTAGGAATCTTTTAATGGAGTTTTGGGGGTCTTCTATATAGAGTATCATGTCATCTCCAAATAAAAATAATTTAACTTTTTCTTTTCCTATCCTTATTCCTTTCATTTCTCTCTCTTGACTAATTGCTCTGGCTAGTATTACCAGCACTATGTTGAATAAGAGTGGTGATAATGGACATCCTTCTTTTGTTCCCGATTTTAGGGTAAAGGCTTTCAGTTTTTGACATTTAATGCTGGCTGTTGGTTTGTCATAGTTGGCTCTTACCATATTGAAGTAAAGACCATCTCTTCCAATTTCTATAAGCTTCTTATCATGAAAAAATGTTGGATCTTATCAAAACCTTTTTCTGCATCTATAGAAATGATCATATGTTTCTTATTTTTTGCTCTATTGATATGGTGGATTACATTTATTGATTTGCATATGTTGAACCATCCCTGCATTCCTGGGATGAATCCCATTTGGTTATGGTGCATAATCTTCTTAATGATTTCCTGCATTCTGTTTGCCAATATTTTATTGCGAATTTTTGCATCTATATTCATTAGGGAGATTGGCATGCAGTTCTTTTTTTGGGGGGTTGGGTATTTCTCAGATTTTGGTATTACAGTAATATTTGATTCCAGAAATGAGTTAAGGAGACTTGCTCCCCTTTAAATTTGTAAAAGATTTTGAGGTGTGTCTGCATTAAATCTTCTTTGAATTTCTTGTAGAAGTGAGCTGTGAATCCATCTGGACTTGGGATCTTCTTTTTTGTTAAGGTTAATTTGATTTTCAATTTCTTTAATTGAAATTGGGTTATTCAGTGGTTTTACATCTTCTTCACACAGTTTTGGTAATTCATATGTTTGTAGGAATCTGTCCGTTTCTTCTGTGTCATCAATCCTATGAGAGTAAAGGTTTTCAAAATAGGTATTGATGATCTTCTGTATTCCCACAGGGTCTGTAGTAATTTCACTCTTTTCATTCCTTATTGCATCAACTTGAGTTTTCTGTTTCCTTTTTTAAAATAAGGTTGGCTAGGAGCTTATCAATTTTATTTATTCATTCAATGAACCAACTCTTTGATTCATTGATTCTTTGTATTGTTTTCCTAGTCTCTATTGCATTGATTTATGCTCTGAACTTTGTAATTTTTTCCTTCTTTTGGCTTTGGACTTGACTTGCTCTTCTTTTTCTAGATGTTTGAGGTGTAGCATCAGGTTGCTTATTTGTGTTTGTTCTGTTTACCTGATGTGGGAATTCACTGTAATAAATTTTCCTCTGAGGGCTGCTTTCATTGCATCCAACATGTTCTGATCAAATGTATTTGTATTTGCATTTGCTTGTAGATATTGTTTAATTTTTTTAATTTCCTCTGAGACCCACTGATTTCTTAGGAGTGTATTGTTCAATTTCTATGTGTTTGTGGAGTTTCTGCACTTTATTTTGTCACTAATTTCTAGTTTCATGGCACTATGATCCAATTACATGCATGGGATAATTTCATTTATTTTGCATTTACTTAAGCATGTTCTGTCGGCTAGTATGTGGTCCATTTTATAGAACATTGCGTATGCTGCTGAGAAAAATGTATATTCTGATGTCGTTGGGTGGAACATTCTGTATAGGCCCACCAAGTCCATTTGTTCACAGGTGTGATTCAGTTCTGTTATTTCTCTTCTGATTTTTCTGTCTAGGTGATCTGTTCCTTTGTATCACTGATGTGTTAATGACTCCCATTATAATTGTGATATCCCCTATATGATTTTTCATTTCTGTTAATATTTGTTTTGTATAGATGAGTGCTCCCAAATTTGGTGCATAGATATTTAAGACTGTTATCTCTTCCTCTTGAAGTTTTCTGCTAACTAGTACGTAGTGATCTTCTTTATCTCTTCTGATCATTTTTGGTTTGAAGTTCACATTGTCTACAAACATAATAGCTACCCCTGCTTTTTGGGAGGATCCTGTTGTATGGGGTATTGTTTTCCATCTTTTGACTTTCAGTCAAAGTATACAAAACTTTCAGTGTATGAGTTTCCTTTTGGTTTAGATGAGTTTATTTTATATGGCATATGGTTGTATGTTGTTTCTTTATTTTTTAAAAAAATTATTTAAAAAGAAAAAAAGCAAAGCAGAAAAAAAGGGTAGAAATAATACAGAATTTCAAAAAAAGCAGTAAAAAATCACTAGTTGATAAATTGCATACTTTCATCTTAGAAACAGTTGTGCAACTTAAAATTTAAGGCATACAAGGTAGACATTCAAACAGTGAGACTGTGAACAGTTCTGTTCAACAATACAGCACAGACTTAATGATATGGTATTCTATCTTACACACTTAAACATACATGCAGTTATATTCTTTAGAGCACTTTCTTTTCCTCTGTTTTTTGCAATAGCAATTACACATTTTGCATTTTATTACTCCTACAGTTCTTATTCATTTTTACACTAGAGACACAATGTGATATTTATAAATATAATTCTTATTTATTTCACTTATGAGGATAGTCTCAAGTTGCCTACATTTACCTATGAAGACCTTCAGATCATCCCTTTTTATAGCTGAGTAATATTCCATTGTATAAAAATACCACATCTTTTTTATCCTCTCTGCAGTTGAAGGGCATTTTGGTTGTTTCCAAGAGTTAGTTGCTACAAATTGTGTTGCTATGAACATGGGTGCACATATATCACTGTAACCTGACCTTTTTAGTTTTCTGGGAAAATAGCAGGAGAGGAATATCTGTATTAAATGGGACTTCCAATCCTAGTCTTCTGAGAAATCTCCATAGTGATTTCCACAGTGGCTGTACCAGTGTACACTGCCACCAACAGTGGTGCAGTGTTCTTTTTCCCCACAGCCTTGCCTAAATTTTACTTCATTCTTTGCATTGAGAAACCTGCTGGAATTCTTATAGGCTTTCCTTTATAAGTGATATGTCTCTTCTCTGTAACAGCTTTTAATATTCTGTCACTTTGTTGAATTTCAGGCATGTTGATTATTCTATGTCTGGGTGTAGTTTTATTTTTGTTATAGCTATTTGGAGTTCTATATGCTTCACTTATCTGTACCTTAGTTTCCATTCTCATATTTGGGAAATTTTCGGCCTTTGCTTCTTTAAAATGCCTCTTGGATATCATTGGTGTTGTTGCCTTCTTTTTCATTTATACCTATCAATCTTACATTGTTTTTCTTTGTATCATCTTGTAGCTGTTGAATTGTTATTTCCTGATTCCTTGTTATTTTAGAAGATCTCTCCTTTCCTGTTCCTTAGCTGCAATCTTGTCATTGAGGTCTGAAAGTCTACCTTCTCTTTCATTGAGGCAGTTTTGCAAACTTTTGATGGAATTATTAAATTCCTGTATATCCATTTAAATCTGTTTCATGCATTCTGTTTATTTCTTATGTTGTTCATTCAGAGTTTCCATCATTTTGCATTGTTCCTCCAATATTTTAACTATGTCTTCTTCAGATATGTTCAGCATTTCTTTCATTACATTTATCACATCTTCTTTGATCTGAGAGATTATTTCTTGTCTGAGTTCTTTTATAGCTTCCCATACTTGTGTCTGTACTTTAGTTGCTATCATTTAAAGGGTTTCAAGTATATGGTTTACAATTTCTTCTATGTCCATGTATTCTGTTTTCTTGGGGTGATCTGGAAGTTTGAGATTGCATTTTGCTCTTTTGTTTTGTCATTTTCCTATATTTCCTTAGGGAAGCTAAAGGCAAGGTGTCAATTGTTTTTTGTGTTGAAAATGTCTATCCCTACTGCAAGAAGTTTCCCGTTGTGTGGAGGTCCTCAGACAGACCTTACCAGGTGGCTCCCAGACACTTGAGGTCACTGGATGGGCCCTACCACTCCCAGAATGACCCACCAAGACTTCTCCATGGGATGGAAAATGCTGGGTGCCCCTTTGGTTCACAAGGCAGTGTGCAGGTTCCTGTTGGCCAGTTGGAGTTCAATGGATTGGGTCTAAATAGGCCGAGGGGGACATTCTTGTGTGTCCTCCAGTGGTGTGGGATGATGACCAGCATCCTACCTGTCTCAGAGCAACATGCCAAGGCTTCCCTGTGGGATGGAAATCACTGTACACACTTAGTATCACTAGGTGGACTGAAGGCTGCTCTGGGTTACTTGGGATTTCTGGGCAGTGCCCAAATAGGCCTGGAGGGACCTTCCTATACGTGGGATGTGGGATGCTAGGCAGGGTTCTACCAATCTCAGAGCAAAGCACCAAGGCTTCCCCATGGGATAGAGATTGCTGTGTGCACTTTTGGCTCACAAGGTAGAGGGCAGATGGCTGTGGGCCACTCAAGGGTCACTGGGCAGGGCCCAAGTAGGCCCAGATGGGCCTTATGGTGTGTTCTCTGGTGATGTGGAATGCTGTGCAGTGTCCTAAGAGACTTTGAGTAACACACCAAGGCTTCCCCATGGGATGGAGATCACTGCACGCACTTTTGGTTGGTGAGGCAGAGCGCAGGTGGCTTTTGGCCCCTAGGAGGTCACTGTGAGGGGCCCAAATAGGCTGGGAGGGACCTTCCCATGGGTCCTCCACTTATGTGGTATATTGGGCAGGGCCCTAGAAGTCTCAGAGCAATGCACCAAGGCTTCCCCCATAAAAGTTTACTTAGCTCACTATTTATAGAGGTTTCAGCTGGCTTCAAGGCAGGGTGACATGGCACCAGGGCAACACTTCAAGGCAGTAGCCTGCAAAAGCAACCAGAGCAAAAAAGGAAGGGGCAAAATATGCTTCTTTTCCTCCTTTATACTGTTTGCAGGACACATCCTCACCCTACAGTCTAGGGTAAATGTAACACTCAAAAAAATCTCTGTGCCCTCCTCTTGCACAGAATAAGGCTAGGGGACTTAGGAGGGGACTTAGCAGGGAACAAAGTAAAGATCCTGGTTCCCTGCTAAGTCCCCTCCTTAAACTTCTCAAATTCACACAATGTATAAATCATAACAGACACATTACTATCAGTCCTTAAAAAAATACTCCCCCTTCATACAAATACACTTATCCCATCATTGTAGCCACTTTCTGAAAGAATTCTGAAAGTCTTATTTCATTTCTTTATGAGGTGTGACCCAAAATACAATGAATGCTTTTGCAAATGTTATCCACCAGAAAGATAGGCTCATAAAAATAATTATGCTGCGCATTTATCCACATTTATCTGGCACCATGTGTCTTCTAGCACTTCACCAATGACAAAATGATCATGAAAGGTAAATGTTTTTATTAGAATCAAGATATAAAGGCAGCCATGGCAACATAACTAAAGACATTCATGAATGAAAACCTTCAGAAATATTTCAGAAAAAGGAAAGAATTTTGGGATAAATGAGGGGGGAGTGTTTTGAGGGGATTAATGGTAATGTGTCTTTCACTGTAATACTTTTAAAATTTATATGCTGGGACTGGGAGGAACTGACAAAGAAGCCAACTAGTCACCCTTTTTGATATGCCATGCAAGTCATGCAGGTTCCAGAAAGAGAAAAATCAGCACCTCCAGAGAACTGGCCATGCTGGAACTGGGAGGAACTGATCAACAAGCCAATTAGGTAGCCTTTCTGGCAAGCTGCACAAGCTGTGCAGGTTCCAGGAAGAGATAAGTCAGATAGCACCTCTCATGAGCCTATATTCACACAGGCTGAGAATCAAGTCCACCTCCTAACACCTTCCCCCATAAGCAACCGGTTGGCTTGGAGGACACGCTGAGTTGATATATACTAAGGTACAAAAGCAAGTAAATGCTTGTATTGTTTGGTTGATTTTGCAGGACTGGGCCAGCAGTCTAAGCATTTATTGGGAGGATGACTGTATGCAATATAGCAAATATTGGGAATTTCCTTCCATCTTGCATTTGAAAATCCAATATTGTTCTCACTTTCTTGCTTTGTTCTGAGTAATTGTTTTGCCTTATTCAATATTCTGTTTTGATTGGTCTTATTCTGTTTTGTTTTTGGTTTAATTTTGCTAAACCTGTTGGAATGGGCAAACATTGTGAAGGTAACAAGATATACTATGATAGCTATTGTTATTTGCCTGGTATCCTGCTTTAAATTTCTGTACTAATTTTGCTGCTTTGCTTTGACTGGCTTTGTGATGTTTCATTTTGTTGGATTTTATTATCTTTAAAATAAAAATTTAAATATTCACCATATTTTTCTAACTCACCAATTAACCTTCCTCTAGAATCTTGCACACTTCAAAATAATTTGTGAACATCTCTTAAGAATCAAATAAATAAAAAGAGGATCAATATGGCTGAATAGAGGAGGAGCCTCATCCAGAGCTGCTGAGAGAAATTCACCTAAAAAAGCAGGAAATTGGATGAAAGAGGATGGACATAGATCTTGAAATCAAAATCAATCTGAATAGATTCATAGATCAAGCAAAATGTAGATAAAAGACTTAATAAAATAGCCAGCCAGCCCACCCAGTGGCCAATGGATGGCTGGATCTTAGGTGAATTCCTGCCATTCTTGGAAGTTAAAAATGGATGTACTAAAATAATATGACTAAGTCAAACTACACAGGATAGATTTTAGATTAAAGTCCCTTCCTTCTTTTGTCTTCCTTCTGAGGACACTGAAACCCAGTAAATTGTGCCAGCACACAAAGAAGTGAGTGAACTGCTCCCTTGTGGATGATATGCCAATTTTCCTTATTTTCCTTTCTTTTTTCTGTGTCATTTTATGCACAGCACTAACAAGAACATCTAGAGCCAAGATTAAATATTACAGAGGTGCTTAGCAAATGGAATAGCTATTGCCTCACCCCATGGACTTTGGCTAGAAATGAGTGGTAAATAAATAGCTTTGCACCACCCCCATGGAATCCCATGGGACCCATGGAGCAGAGGGAATTCCCATGCCAGGGTCAGGAACAGAAAGGTAACTCACAGCACCTCACAACACCTTACCTAACAAAGCTACAGACTACAGCAGAGACAGGTAGCAGTGGCAATGGACCTCATAAAGAAATGAGTGAGAACTTAACACTGAATTTGGATGAAGAGTAAAAAGTGGGACTGAGCAGCAGGCACCACAGGAGCAGAGGATCAGACATCACATCATCCCACCCCACCATGCAACAAATTACCTGAAAGGACAGAGACATTCCAGTGAAAGAGGAACACAGAAGGCTAAGCAAGGGCCAGGAGGTCCAGCTGTGCATGGAACTAGGAGCAGAGACCTGCCTCTGAATTCAGCACAGCAACTGAGATAGAGATGCTGAGAGATAAACAGGGTGGGGAGTAGGAAGGTTATTAAGGGGCACACAGAAAGTACTGTCTGGAGACTCTGTCCCTAGGCCCCCACAACTGGAGGCCATGGTCTGACTCAGACCCAGCACAAAATCTAATACAGGCCTGACAGTATTATCCAGTAGTTTTGAGCTTTCGATGAACATTAGAGAAATTTGATTTTTTTATTATATTTACTTTCTCTGTCTTCTTTATTTACCAATTTATTTCCTTTGCATATTTGTCTTCAACTTATATTTTTGTTCTATTATTTTAATCTTATTTCCCCCTTTCCTCAATTTATCTCTCTATATTGAATCATATTTTCATGGGAGTGAATACTCTTTCTAATTATTCTGGTCAACTTTGATAATTTCTTACTCCTTCATTCTTTCTTTTCTGACCCCATCTCTAGTTTCTGCAAGCTTGTATGGTCATCCTTTGTCATCCAGCCTTGCTTTTACCTTATTTGTCATGAGTTGTCTCTATCTACTGTCATTTTTAAATTTCCACACCACAGGATAAAACTACAATACCAAGGGAAAACACTTTATATTAAAGTTCTCAGTATATGATGAGTACTGGTATAACTGTAGATTGTGCTCCTATGGTTCAAGGTAAAAAAAAGTAATAGTTAACACATTTTGTTAGTATCCAAGTGGTCATTGATGCTATTGTTATTGCTAATTATACCAACATAGATAAGATTCCATCTGTGCTGTAATAAGTTGTCATCTCATTTATAACAGTACTGGGAAATTCTTAACTAGTAACTTCATGGTAACCCAGCACCACAGGACTGGAGACTAAGCCAAAAAGATGGCAACATCACACTCTTAACAAGTTAGAATGGTAGAATCTTGTAAAAGGCACAACCTGAGTACCTCTTACTCACAGAAGACATTCTTGAAGAACAATCATTTCCTGTGGATGCCTTGATAATACTGATAATGCTACATACTGCAAAAACTTGCAAAAATCAACACAGAAAAAAATTACAAATTTTTAAAAGAGAAAATGAAAAGATGCAGAAACAAAACCTTGGACATCATGCAGTCTCAGAACATCCAGAACATCAAAATAAATCACCTACAAGGTGAAAAGATGAACCACAGAGTAGGAAAAATTTTAGTCAATTAACCTTCAGAGAATGTCCTTATATCTAGAACATAAAAAGAACTGAAAAAAGGGCACCCCTCAAATTCAAAGAGCAAATGCAAAAATGGGCATCTATGATTAATATGCACTCTTCAGATGAAGGTATACACATTGCAAATAAATACACAAAAACTGTTCAACATAATTTGTAATCCAAGAGATGCAAATTAAAACAACACAGATTCCATCTCACTTCAGAAAGAATGGGTATCAACAAGAAATCATCCAATGACAAATGCTGGAAAAGGACCCCTTCTCCACTCTTGCTGCAAGTGCAGACTGATGCAACCACTATGGAAATCAGTATGGAGATTTTGCAAAATTGTAGGATTAGAGTTCTCATTCAAAACAGCTATTCCTCTCCTGAATATCTTTCCAGAAGAATTAAAAACATAATACCACAGTGACATATGTGCACCTATGTTTATAGCAGCACAATTTGTAACACCTAACTCTTGGAAACAACCCAGATGCCCATCAACTAAGGACTAGATAAAAAAGATGTGGTTTTTTATAAAATAGACAACTACTCAGTCATAAATTAAGATAGTATTGAGAAATTTATTGGTAAATGTATGCAACTTGAGGCCATATGCATAAGTGAAATAAATCTGATTCTTATGTGTAAACATCACATTGTCTCCATAGTGTGAGAAACTGAAAGAGTAAATAAAGTCAAAATATGCAGTAGAATTGTGCTATGGGAAGAAATTATTCAAAATAAAGAAAGGAACCAGAATGAGGAAATGAGGAAAGGAAGGAAAGGGAAAGGAAAAAATGTCAATTATTTATGCTACTAGTGTCCCTTAGTTTGTTGAAAAGGAAAGTGAACACTAATATGGATTGAAGAATTTTTATGGTTGTATTATGTACTCTAAAGATAACAGTATGCAATTTATTAACTATGGTTATTCTGATATTATTTTTTATGAAATTTTATTGACTTTTTTCATAAAATAAAAAATCAAATAAATATAACAAACCTTTACTTTTAGAAATAAATGTAAAGATAATAAAAGATTTTTTAAGTTGCAGAAAATGCCTGAAAATTACACCTATTTGTGGCTCTGCCATTGCTTTATAAAGAGAATACTGAAGAGTTTGTTGGGAGTTCCATTCTAGGCTACAAGGAGATAGTTTACACCAGTCATGAGTACAACTCCAGGTGAGCTGTATAGTCTATAACTGAACCATGGGTCTTTGAATAATAAACATCTGTCACAAGTTACACGTGGACAATAATTAGTATGAGAACACAAATGTGTAACAATTCTACAAAAAGTTTTATTATCTATCTATCTATCCATCTATCTATCATCTGTGGGAGGTCAAGGTCCTGAGGTCTGGCTGGATGCCCTGGCAGAAGAGAGAGTCTGAGCACACTCAGACTTCCTGTTCCTTGGCACACTGCGTAGAGCATCCCTGCCAGTGCTGCCCCACTCGGAGCCCACCCCAGAGTGCATCCTGGCCTTCCCTGAGTTCACATCTGCCCTTCCCTGAGCTCACATCCGCCCTTCCCTAAGCTCAATCCCACCCTTCACTTAGCTCACTTCCACACTCCCACTGCAGTCTATATATACTCCTGCACTTCCTTAATAAAATTGGATCTGTGCCATCAGCCTGATCTCTGGAGTCATTTCTCCATCACCCCTTGCCAGCCCCTGCAGCCCCAAAAAGGCTGGAGATATATATATACTTTAAAGTACATTGTAGTTTTAAAAAATGAGATAGTTTTTAACCTTGGAATAAAGTTTTATTCATACAAATTTCCAAAACCCACAGATTAATAAACATAATGATTTTTCTATAGCCATGAGCAAATACTTTTCTAGTCTTCCCTGAAAAATTCCTTTACACTTCTTTATATTTATTAATCTTCTGTCATCATAGTATCTCTTGTGTATCTTGTTATTCTTACTCTATGTAAGTTTGCTTCTCCTATCTTGTAAGAACAACTAATTCCTGAGTTTTGGTTCTTAAATTTTTTTTTCATTTCACCTTCCATGCCACAGATTTCATCTCTCACTTTACATTAATTGCTTCTGTTAGAAGGCATTCATTTCATAAATATTTATTATGCATTTATTTTATCCTTACATTTTAAAACAAATGTTTCAAAAACTGATTTAATTTTGACTCTGTTAATATGTAGCTAAGAAACAGAAATGGATTAGACACATATAGCAAAGAACCTGAGTATTTCTTTTACAACAAACACAACTTTTCTAATACAAGCTTCATTTTTCCTTTTTAATCTACTTTTTGAGACACAATTTGTATAAAATAAAATGTACCAATATAGTGAGGCATATACCTTATAACCACTATCTCCATGAAGATCACTTCTCTAAACCAAAAGTGTCCTACTGCCATTTTGCAATTATTTCACTAATTCCTACTCACTACCAGACCCAAGCAATCATATATCTGATTTATCTAACTACAGATAAGTTTTGCTTAATTTAATTATTTTAAAGGAAAAAAGATAAATATGACAATTAAACCAAGTTACAAAACAGGTTAGTAGGACAGTTACAATAGTTGATACCTTGTGTACTGTTGTCTTCAGAGTACTTATTCAGAGTACAAGATGTATACATGATATCTCATACAAACAATATTAGCACAAAATTTCCTTTTCAAATAACTAAAAGAAATACAACACTTAAAGCTCTATAACTCTCTTAACTGTTTTGTGCACACATATATTTCTTTCTGTTTTTTCTTTTACCCTCTGCCTTATCACAGTTTGTCTTTTCTTTTGAACAGTTTCTTCCATTAATGAATATATATTGTACATTTCAGATACCATTTACTCTGTTTCTCACACTAGTCAGACAACATGATGCTTGCACCTACAGATCTTATCTGTTTCATATATTATTTTATTTTAAACAGAATGAAACAAAAGAGGTCAGTACAGAGCAGATTGGAATCGGACAACATAGGCAACACCATAATTAACATTAAGAAAACCGGACATTAACAATAGCTATCATAATATTTCTTACTCTGCTATAGTTGAGCATAGTTTCAAATACAATAATATCAAACATAACACAAGAGTGCAAAACCATTCAGGAGAATCAAAGAATTACAGGACATTCTGAACCAAATAACTATGATCAATGGCTACAATATTATCTCATTTTCAATAAAAAATTTGTTTATACTATCACATATATTACAATCCTGATAAGACACAACATGATAAAACCGATGGTAATAGCAGAGTAGAAGCATGGTAAGACTTCTAAGGTAGATGACATTGAATCATCAATGGCTGCCATAATGTTTTGTTTTCTTCAAAACAGCTTTTCATACAATCACAAATACTAAACTCAAACAAAACAGAATAAAACCATTCCAACCGTAGAATGAAAACTTTGAAAGGCTTCAAAGCAATGAATTAGGAAATCATGATTACCATAAAATCTTATATACCCTTACCAACTCAAATACTAGGAAGACTATATGGTATTTACATTTGTGACTTTGGTTTATTTCGCATATGAGTATGGTCTCAAGTTGTGTCCAATTATTTATAAATATCTCAATGTGATCATTCTTTATAGCTGAGTAGTCCTCCATTGTATAAAACTGCCACAACTTTTTTATCCATTCCTCAGGTGATGGCCACTTAGGTTGTTTCCAAGATCTGGCTATTACAAATTGTGCTGCTATAAACATGGGTGCACATATATCACTGTGGTATGATGTTTTCAGATCTTCTGGGAATATGCCTAGAAGTGGAATAGCTAGGTCAAATGGGAGTTCCAAACCCAGCTTTTTGAGCAATCTCCAGACTGCCCTTCACAGTGGTTGCACAAGTGTACACTCCCAACAACAGTGCAGAAGAATTCCTCTTCCCCCACAATCTCTCCAGCACTTGTTGTCAGTAGTTTTTTCAAACCTGGCGATTCTTTCTGGGGTGAAATGGAATCTCAGTGTGGTTTTAATTTGCATTTCTCTCATGACTGATGATGATGAACATTTCTTCATGTATTTATTTGCCATTTGTATTTCTTCATCTGAGAACTGTGTATTCATTTTAGATGCCCATTTTTGGATTGGGTCTTTTAATTTAGAGGGTCTAATTTTTTTTAAAATTCTTTATAAGTTCTAGACAGAAGTCCTTTGTCTGAGGGACAATCCATTAAGATTATTTTCCCAATTTGTGGGTTTTCTTTTCACTCTGCCATGTAGAAACTCTTTAATAAGATAACATCCCAGTTATTGATTCTGGGAAGTATTTCCTGTGCAGTTTGATTCTCATTCATGAATTCTCTACCTACTCCTATATCTTTGTGGTTTTTACCTACATTGTCTTCCAACAGATTTAGTGTTTCTGTTTTAATATCGAGATTTTTGATCCATTTAGATTTTAGTTTAGTACATGGTGATAGGCATGGGTCTAGTTTTAGTCTTCTGCATATGGATAGACAATTTTTCCAGCACCATTTGTTGAAGAGACTGTCATTCTTCAAGCGAGCATGTTTGGCCCCTTTATCAAAGATAAGGTTGTTGAGTGAGTTTGTGGTTGTGGTTGTATCTTCCAATCTACTCCATTGATCTTCAGGTCTGTTTTTATTCCAGTACCATGTTGATTTTATTACTGTAGCTTTGTAGTATAATTTCAAGTCAGTGATTGTGATGCCTCCTGCCTTGCCTTTGCTGCTTAGAATTGCCTTTGCTATTCTGGGTCTCTTCTAGTTCCAGATGAATTTTAGGAGTGATTTTTCTAGATCTATGAGGTATGGTAGTGGTATTTTGATTGGGATTGCATTGAATCTGTATAGTAATTTTGGGAGAATGGTCATTTTCACGATGTTCGTTCTTCCTATCCATGAACAGGGGATGTCTTTCCATTTTCTGAGATCCTCGGTGATTTCCTTTTTCAGGGTATGATAATTTTCCTTGTATAGCTCTTTTACTTCTTTCGTGAGATTGATTCCTAAGTATTTCATTTTTTTGGATGCTATTGTGGAGGGTGTTGATTCTCTTACTTCTCTCTCAGTATTTTTGTTGTTAGTGTATAGGAATGCTATTGATTTTTGAGTATTGACTTTGTATCCAACTACATTGCTGAATTTATTTATTATATCTAGGAGTTTTTCAATGGAGTTTTGGGGGTCTTCTATGTAAAGTATCATGTCATCTGCAAATAATGATAATTTAACTTCCTCTTTTCCTATCTTTACTCCTTAAATTTCTCTCTCTTGTCTAATTGCTCTGGCTTGTATTTCCAGTACTATGTTGAATAGGAGCGGTGACAGGGGACATCCTTGTCTTGTACTTGATTTTAAGGTAAAGATTTTCAGTCTTTGGCCATTTAATATGATGCTGGCTCTAGATTTCTCATAGACGGCCTTTATCATATTGAGGTAAAGACCCTCAATTACCATTCTCTCTAAGGTTCTTATCATTAATGAGTGTTGTACCTTATGGAAAGCTTTTTTGCATCTATAGAGATGATCATGTGGTTCTTGCTTTTGCCTCTATTGATATGGTGTATTACATTTATTGATTTACATGTCTTGAAACATCCCTGCATTCCTGGGATGAATTCCACTTGGTTGGCGTGAATAAACTTCTTGATGATTTGCTGTATCCTGTTTGCTATTATTTTATTGAGAATGTATTCATCTATGTTCATTAGGGAGATTGGACTATTGTTCTCTTTTTTAGTTGAGTCTTTCTCTGGTTTTGGTACTAGAGTATTATTTTCTTCCATGAATGACTTACGAAGAATTGCTTTCCTTTCAATTTCATTAAAGAGTTTGAGGAGTGTCTGAATTAAGTCTTTTTTGTATTTCTTGTAAAATTCTGAAGTGAATCCATCTGGGCCTGGGCTCTTCCATGTTGGCAAGGACTTAATTACATTTTCAACTTCATTAATAGAAATTGGGTTATTCAGCAGTTTTATATCTTCCTGATCCAGCTTTGTTAGTTCATACGTATCTAGGAATCTGTCTATTTCTTCTGTGTTATCGAACCTATGAGAGTAGAGGTTTTCAAAATAGGTGTTGATGATCTTCTGTATTTCCACCGAGTCTGTGGTAATTTCACCTTTTTCATTCCTTATTGCATCAATTTGAGTTTTTTCTTTCCTTTTTTAATAAGGTTGGCCAGGGGCTTATCAATTTTAGTTATTCTTTCAAAGAACCAACTCTTTGATTCATTGATCCTTTGTAATGTTTTCTTAGTCTCTACTGCATTAATTTCTGCTCTAATCCTTATAACTTCCTCGCTTCTTT